>CM021101.1:741681115-741828526 GCA_007115665.2 Sequoiadendron giganteum | reverse complement strand
TTGTCGCTCATTAATGACCAAGGTACCTTTGCTCAGATGAGCATATGGGTGAATTTAATGCATTTTGAGCATCATTCCCACTTCATTATTCACTTGCTTGCTGCTCTGGCGATTTGGGAGTTTTCCATTTGAGTTGTGAAGATTGATCTTGAGTCGCGTATGTGTGGATTGTTTGGGTGACGGTGTCTGGATTTTCATTGCCTGGGCGTGTTCGTTTTGTAGTCGCTTCTTCGAGTTCGGGTATTACCAGTACCAATCCATGGTAGGTCATCTCCGATCCTTCCTTTTGTTGTGTCTTGATTAAATCTTTCCAGGTTGATTGGTAACTGTTTCGTGTCGGCCTTTGCTTGATCATGAGTTTATATTTATCGAATTAGGGTTGGACTTAAATCCACACCAGGGCTTTGTCGCCCATTCGTGTGTTTATCTATTCACTGGTGGATGCGTGAGTATGAACCCGTTTGAATAGGACTTTGCCTCTAGGCGTGCCATTCGCCATATTTTATGAAGGTTAGGGTTTCGGTTCATCTACCTGAATTTGCCAAGGTTTTGTGGGGTTTTCGTCATTTCCTGATTCATGTCTAGCCCAACCTACTCGTCCCTTCAGGGATCATTGTGCGCATTGGTTGACCGCCCAGGTGATTGTTTCCCTTGAAAATTTTAGCTTACCAGGATTCTAACGGCAGGGTCTGGTTGTTGGACTTAGGGCATCATTGTTTTGCCATGAAATTTAGTTATTCGGAGGTCCAGGTCTAAGTGCATTTTGAATTTTGTTGATTAGCATCGATTTTGGGACCATTGGGGTCTAGGTAGAAGGGGTTACATGATCATGTGATTGATGCCTTGCATGTCGTCATTCGTCGGGTTTCTGAGGTGTCCGCGAAATTCTTGTGCATCCGGATTTTCCCGGTTTCGGCTGATTCCGCGGAGTGTGGCGATTTCCGGAATTCTTCAGACTGTCCTTGGGAATCCGTTCCATTCGGACTTTTCCGGTTTTCCTGTCTAGTTATATTTTTCTGATTTTTCTAAGGATAGGATTAACAGAGTAAATGCTAAATGCTCGCTTCTTGTTGCTAATGAATGAATTACATGATTATCTCATAATCTTCTGTGCTAACGATTTATTTGACTAATGATGTCTTGGCAACAGGAATCCATCTGGGTCGGATTTCTCCGAAATTCTGCCCCGATTGGATTTTCCCGGTTTACGCTGTTTTCCCGGATTCCTTTATTTTTCTGAATTTTCAAGGATTGGCCATTTGTGATAACTTTTAATTGCATTCTGTGATTTTGTGCTAATCCTTTGGTTGGACTATGTGTAATAATGGGATACTGATGATGATCTTTTGTGAGTGTAGGCTGAATCAAGCAGGGCTGCTACGGGAAAGTCCAAGGGTGACATGGAAGGCTCCTCCATCTCAGAGGCCAAAAGATTAAGATTGGACACTAAGAGTTAGCTTCCTAAAAGCAAGATATCTTCCGTATGGTCCGAAGTGTCTAATACTAATGTTGGAGCTTGGAGATACAAAGAGTTTAAACAGAGGATAGCTGGGAAGAATCTGTCAGTCCTAAGGAATGGAATGATGAAGTCCAGACTGGTGCAAGTGGCCGCGTTTCCTCCTGCAATCCAATGCTATGAGTTGATTTTGGAGTGTGCTCGGCAGTACAATTTTGATACACAAAGAGTTGTCAATACTGAAGGGAGGGTCTTGGCTAATTTCAGTCCTGTCTCTATTGCTCAAGCCTTTAACATGCCGGATTTGCCTTCTGTGTGTACTCTAAATATGGACTTGGCCAGAACATATTACGAAAATGAGCCCATCAAGGCTCAACAGATGATTAATGCTTGGTTGGAGAAGCCGAAATCACATCATTCTAAATTGCCCAAGCAATTGCATAGGATCAAATTCAGATCAGATATCTATGATGCAATAACATTTCTGAGCAGGGTGGCAGGTTTGAAAAGTGCCGGGGTATTGGAGAGTTGGATGGTCCATGTGATCACCAAAATTGAACAGGGAACCAACTACTACTGGGCGGGACTTATCAGCACCATAATTGATAAGCAGCTAAGGGACGTCTTAGAGACCAAGAGATTCACCATGTCTTCCTATGTCATGTATGTGCTTGCCAGATTCTACCCATACAAGGGCTTGAATCCACAAGGAACATTTGGACAGGATGTTGTCCATGAAGTATACCCGGAGTTGCACCTAGGACACAAGGACTACAAAAGGGCTAATGATGCATTCACAATGCATATTACTAGGATGCTTCAGAATGCCGAGCATGTGAGGCTGTCGGATGGAGCGAGAGGGTTGATAAAGAATTATGGGGCTTGGTTCATTCAATTTCCCACGTTCACCTATATTAGAATTGATGGATGTCCGGCCGCTCCCTATAGGTTACCTCGGTATCCTACAGATCACATTGTGTTATTGGAGTTGGTGAGGCAAATATATGAATTTGATGCCATAGTAAAAAAGGAGAAGCATAAAATAGGCTTTGGTGGTGATTTCCCTCTTGGAATTGGTGTGACAGAAGTATGCCCTTCCATCCAATCAGCATACGCCGCAGGAGATGAATTGGCAGCATATGGTTTCTCTTTCCACTCCAAGAGAACAAACTTTGATATCACCGGGGAGGCACAGAAGAAGGCTACCAAGGAATACCGTCATAAGGATGACCTAGAAGATTATTGGGTCAACATTAGAGATGATCTTGAAGCTAGAAAGAAGAGGTACTCCAGGCTTCCTGTTGATGTGATCAGACAGTACAATGTGAAGTTGATTCCCAACCAACTGTAGGATGATGGAAAACTAGTGCAAGATCATGCTTATGAAGCTATTAAGGATAGGCCAATCAGAGAAATCAACTGGAATGAGGATGAGGTCATGGAGTTGGAGGACCTAATGGCCCCGATTATGAAATTCACCACTTCTTGGTTGAAGCACAAGGTTTGGGAGCTTGAGAGCAAGAAGGTAGCCTATACCTTCAATTTAATGGGAAATCTCAACCCAATGTCTACATTGGAAGAATCCGGGGATGATGACCCCAAAGGGAAAACCCAAAGGAGCTCACCTTTCAAAATAAAGATTAGAGGCCCTAAGGAAAGTGGGTCAAAACCAAAAAGGAAGCCTAAAGGGAAGAAGAGAAGTTGGGTTTTAAAGATTGGCAGATCTTCTGATGAAGAAGAGTTGGAAAAGGTAGAGGAAGAAAGTGCTCCTCCACCACCAAAGAGGACAAGAACAACTAGGGTTTCAAAGATGAAGGATCAAGATACCTCCAAAGGTGAGATTCCAATTGTTGATGTGGAAAATTCAGGGGAAAGGACAAAAGTTTATTTGAGAAGATCAAGGACCCCATCCCCTAGGGAGACTGTGCAAAAGATGGATTTTCCTCCAAAGTCACCAGTTGTGGAGCCATCTAAGGCTGCTTCTCCTCCACCAAGTGTGCATGAGAAGGAAACTCTTGAGGAACATGAGACTAGCGGGGAAGCAGAGTCATTTAAGGAGGGAGCACTCTTTGGTGCGGTGGCTGAGCTCGAAGTAGAAGAGGTGGGAAAACATACTTCTCCCTTGGTGCAGTATGAGGATTCTCCAGAGAATAGAAAAAGAAATGGATCGCCTGAGAAGGAGGAGGACATCCTTATTAGAACCCCATCACCGGTGCAGGAAGTGGAGACTGAGGTAGATGATCAAAATAAGCAGCTCCCTAAAAAGGAAGAGCAGAAAATGCTGGAAGAACAATAGGAGGAGGGAAAAACAGAGGAAATTCGGGTAGAACCTACTGTCTTGGATTGGCTTGAAAAGGAGATTACAAGGAAGAAACAGGTAGTTGTTGAGGATACTCCTTTGGATTGGGGTGAGATGCTGTCCAAAATTGGCAAAGGAAAGAAAAAGAAGACAGCTAAAGTGGTTTCAAAGATGGAGAGAGATGAATTAAACAATAGGGTCATTCATATTGCCACCCGTGTTGCGGATAAAACTAGAGAAGAGGTCACTGGTAAGGATTACAATGTGTAGACCATTAACATTGGGCCAGCCTCCATGGAGCAGGACATTGATGAATATGAAGGCTCCAGTGCAGTAATAATTGGGAGGATAAGAAAGGAGGCTCAGACCAAGCATGAGCTGAGAAAGGAGAATGAAAGACTTAGGAAATGTTTGGAGGAGGTGATGAAGCCTCTACAGTCCCTTCACCCGTCTTCCTCTACTACTCCTAGTTTCTTGCCCAAGGAAACTATTTTTGAGATTGAGAAAATGAAAGCCTTTGCTCAAACCACAATAGATTGGCTGAAGGATGTGCAGGTAAAAGGAGATAATGCAATCAAGGAGATCCCGTCAGTTGGGAAAGATGCAGTCAGAGCTAAGGAATTGCTGGAATATGTGCTATCTCAGGATAAGGAAGATATTGATCTTCTATTGCATAAATCTAAGGTCATCATGGGATATGGTAGAGATCAATTGGCTATGGATGGGATTCTTCCTTCTTCTAGGTTAAATGAACCTTGGGAGTGGTTTGAGGCTCTACAAATTCGGCATAAGGCCATGAGGAAGATTTAGAAATGGAAGAAACAAATAGATGGTGATCTTACTGGTGTGTATGAGGGGTGCATTGCATTCTTTGAAGTCATGACTGGAAGGAGAAAGATTGCTCCTAAATACCTAAATCTGGAACAGCTAAGAGAGTGGTGGCATGAAGTTTATACTCCAAATTCTGAGAATGTCATAACTGGCCACCAGTTAGATGATGGAGCCACATATTTGGCAGTAATAGATAAGTATCATGCCAACAGGGATGATTGTGATAGGACGGTTAAACATTCAAAGGAGGAGATTGGCTCCATAGAATGTCGGCTTAAGATACTGCCTTTGCCACCTGTCACCGAGTTGGATGGAATATTTTTGAGGGTTCAAGGACTGTTGGCCTAGAGCGAAGATAGGGGAGGTGGCAGTTGATTCCTGTTTTGAGATTTGTGCTTCCCTATTATTATAGGGCATGTATTGATCCGGGTTGCATTGGGGAGTGTGTCTGGGCAGACTTTGATGATGTATCAGCATTTAATGTGTGCCTTATTTTAAATTCCTGGGGCCGACCTGTTTTGGCAGATGTTCTTGCTTTGTAAATGTTTGGCTGGGCCGACATGTCTTGAGAATTTGCTATAAAGGTATTCTTGCCTTATTGTAAGACATTAGATATTGGATATTAGAAAAGAGAGAAGAGATAATAGAATTGAGTTAGAAAGAGGAGTTAGAGCATTTTGTTAATTTCTTGAAGCAAGTATTGTAAACAAATAGTAGAATTGTTGCAGCATTTTGGTGATCTAATACAATTGAAGACATTTTGATTTTCCTAGTGCAATCTCTTGTGTTATTTCATCTTGCATGGTTTCTATTGTTTTATTTTTTGAATTGCTTAAATATTTAGGGTTTAGTGTTCAGGGTTAATTAGTTTTAGTTCGGTGCATGATGTTTATGATTTCATATTTGGAGTGTTTGTAGCAATCTCTGGTCTATACTCCCAGTAACTATCTGATTGTAGTAGGCTGGTGAAGTCAACCTGGACCATATATTTACAAGTGCTTAAGTTCGATTGTGGATGAATGCCTATGATTTGAAAATCTATATACCTTAGAAGATTGCACCGTTCTTGTGAAATTGCATTGTGGGTTAAGCAAGAATTGGTTATTCAAGATTGGTCCATTCCAGATATCTGTCATTTACATTATTCATTCTAGGAATAGTTTAGATTTTATCATATTCTTGCACCCTTATCTGTTGCTATTTCTTTATTATCTAGTTAGATTTAGGATTTGAGATCATTATATCGCACAATCTGATAATTGGAAAGGTACAGTTTGCTTATAGTAAGGTCCGATTGTGATTATCAGTATTTCACATATTATCTGAGTTGTTTATGCATTGTCATGACCTGACACCCGAGAGACCTTGGGGTGATTTTCAGTATTTATTGTTGAGAATAACCTTTCAAGAGAGATAGAATATTGTATTCTGTCTGAGTTGTTGCTGTGCAGAAAACACCATCAACACCCTACAAGGAGAAACATACAAAACTTAGAACAATAAGATGCTATTCCTACATCGTAACCAAATCAAAATCCTACTTCTTTACCTCAGTCTCAACCTGACCTTCCTCTAGCTCCTAAAACCGTGATCAAAGCACCAGGTGATTATGATCTTTTTGATAAACTTCATGTTGCTCTGACTAAGATCTCGCTCTAGGATTTGCTTCAAACCACTCTGGTTTATCAAGAGATGTTGCAGGAAGCCTTACAAAAGATTCTATTGCCTACCTTTGCTAGGCCTACGAATGTTGATGCATTGATGGAGCATATTCGAGCGGATTTACCGAATATTATGTTCCACCTACAAGAACTCCCACCTTCAGACATGCAGAAACAAGTAGAACCTTTGATAATCATAGTAAACATTAACAAAATTGGTATTAGACATAATCTCATTGACACTGGTTCAACTCTCAACATTTGCGGTATAGATCTATTTCCTAAAATCAAGGTTGATTCATCCTCCTTAGCGGCTTCTTCTTTACATATTTGTGGGTTTGATAACATTGGAAGCCAAGCTCTATGCATGATAATCTTACCTTTGCAGTTGGGCCTTGTTACTTTTCCTACATTGGTCTACATAATGCTCGGCCTGTTACCATACAATCTTCTTTTAGGAAGACCTTGGATTCATGATATGGGTGCACTAACTTCTACCCTACATCATTCCTTGAAGTTCATTGCCAACAATCGGGTGGTCACAGTTAGAGAAGACCCAGAGGCTATGCACCTTTGTTTACTAGCCATTGTTGGTCATAATTCAATCACTTCCAGTCTCAAAAATTACATTCCTTCCTTAACCTCTGATGCTATGGCTTGTTCCTTGTTGATACCTACTTTGGAAGCTGTTCCTTGAGCGAGTATCAACCAAGATGAACTGCCTAAGGAGAAAGAGTGTGAGTCCCCTCCATCCTTTTCTTCATCTCCTGAAATGAATGCTCTCTTAGATGATGACTGGGTTTCCTTGAACTTCTCTGAATTCTTCATATTAGAGTACAAGTTGGACCCCTGCAATATAGAATTCCCAGATTCTGCTAATAGGAGGATGAGTGACCCTCCCATTGAAGAAGTGAGGTGTGATCCTATCTAAGAGACCACTATTCCTAGGAGAGTGACTCCATCTCTGGAAAAGAATTTGACATTTGTGAACCAAGTAAGGGAAGTGGGACAACTCCCATAGAAACTTTTGATGTCCATTGGTTGAACGAGACACTCTACATAGAGCCGCCCCCTCCTGAAACTCTACAAGAGCACTATAGTTTTGGTTACAAACTTGCTTCTCGATATGGATATGGGCAGAAAGGCCTAGGAAATATCGAACAAGGAATATAGGTCCTCGTTTAGTTTAAGCAACGACAATGCTATCTGGGTTTGGGATGCCCTGTTGAACAGTTTAGACAAGAACCTTGGTGGAGTGTTAATATAATTTTGGCCGAACTATTGAGTTTGATCCATCCCAAGTTGATAGAAGAAAGAGGACAAGCCAAGAAGTTTCATGTAGATTTCTTCTATTTAGATGAAGCATTAGGGGAATTTTTAGGTACTTATTCTCTGTTACCTCCTTATTATCACAAGAAATGATTCTCGTATTGCTTACACAAATGCACATACTTTGGAGAATCCATTCTAAGTGTTGACGAGCATAACCCTCTATCTAACATCAATGATGATGTTCCAATATCTCATCTCAAGGACCATAGTTCCCTCCTTAAAGGGGATACTTTCAAAGTCCCCACGGATACTAAATCTTCATAAAGAGTAATCAAGATTGTGAAGTTCCTCTCTTCCAAGGAAGCAAATGAACACTCCTTTCTCTTGTGTGCTTACCTTGATATCTTTGCTTGGACATATGAAGATATGTCTAGTATTGATGAATCCATAGTGGTCCATAATATCATTCTATGTCCTGACGCCAAGCCTGTGAAGCAAAAAAATTGAAAGATCAATCCTAGGGTAACTTTAATGGTTAAGACCGAGATAAAGAAGCTATTGAAGGCATGCTTTATACATCCCATTGAATATTCTCCTTGGATTTCAAATATAGTTGTTGTTAGAAAATATGATAGATGTATTCGTATATGCATTGAATTTCAGGACCTTAACAAGGCTTCTCTTAAGGATGATTTTTTGTTACATAATATAGATATGATTGTGGACTCAACCACAGGTCATGCATTGTTATCTTTTATGGATGGATTCTTGGGTTATAATCTGATACATATTAATCCAGATGATCAGTACAAAACAATCTTTACTACCCCTTGGGGGACTTTATGCTATGTGGCCATTCCCTTTGGTTTAGAGAATGTAGGAGCAACTTATCAACGAGCGATGACCTTGATATTTCATGATTTCATTCATAAAATCCTAGAAGATTATTTTGATGACATCTTGGAAAAATATATAAATCGTCAAGACCATGTGAAGAACCTTTGTTTGATTTTTGAAAGACTTTGATTTTACAAGATGAGACTCAATCCCTAGAAGTGTGTCTTCGTCGTTGACACTTGCAAGCTTCTCGGGTTTGTAGCACTAACTCATTTGACTACAAAACATGATGAAATTTTTTGACAAAAGATGTACAATTAGATGAATTGTCAGGTACATGTGTACTTAATGTGTGTTGTTCAATATTTTTTTTAAATTTGTGCCCGACATTTGTCGAAATTTTGACGAATAGTGATTTTCATTAAAATTTCGACGAACAGTGATTTTCATTGAAATTTTGACGAACGTCGGGCATAAATATTAATAAATAAAAGTTAGTTCGACAATTTATCTATACTTGCGACATTGTTTTTGAATTTTCCCTACTTACGAATTTGTGATACTTGTGATAGTTTGTGGAGGTTATAGGCTGAATGTTTTTTGGTGGAAAATATTAGAATTATTAGATTTTGTTACCTGTCTATGATTAAAAATTATTGGAGTGTGAGTTTGATATTTTTTGAAGATCTAAATATTCAAGCTTGGTAAGGAAAAATCATGTCAAATAATATTAGTGCAGAACAAAATGAAACATGGGCTAGATTTAAAAGAAAGGGTGATGGGAAATTTTATTGTCCTTGCAATAATTGCAAGGGCTTAAAGACAAGAAGACTTTTAATCACAATAGCTGAGAAACATTGCAGGCAGCATGGTCAGGTTGAAGGGGGGCATGATTATCATCCATTGGTAAGTTTTTCATTATATGTCTTTATATTGATTGAATTTGTAAATGGGTATGTGTAGGATCATCATGGAAAAAACAGGCCCTTAAGTGACAATAAAAAATCAGAAAATCAGAGTTAGGCAACTTGATGTAAAAATTTGAATAAGTTATCTATATTATTTCAAAAATACGTAAGAATAGAATCTGTAGAAAATTTAATGTAGTTTCTAAACTACTAGGTTTATTTAAAAAAATAAAAAATATATTTGGTGAAAATGTGAAATTCCAATGCAGTAATACTTAAATTTTAGGGAAAAATAAGTAGGTGTCTGTCTGACCACCCTTACAAAAATAAAATGAGAATATTTTTTTATAATATTTTAGATATAAGTAGAGGACTCATGTACTGATGTGATGCATATTTTTTTGTAATTTTTTTCTGATTAAATAATTAATTATGAATTTTTTATTACAACTTTATAAAAATATAAAAATGTGTATGTCTAACCACCTTAACATGGTCAAAGCTTCATGAAATTCAATTTATTTTTTTAATCCTATAGTATGTGAAGCATAGAATGTGATGCATATTTTAGATTCAAAAAATGTGATACCATTTGAAAGCTATAGATGTTTTTCAATCAACCTATCAATCGGAACTTTAGTCGTAATTCAAATAGTTAATGAATAATAATTATTTATTAAATTCAAAGTAAATCATAATTTATATTGGTGGAAAGCTGAGAATTTCCTTTAAAAACCCTTTTCGTTTCATCAATTTTCAGTAAAAAAAAAGGTCATCAGCAACATGGGCCATCATATCACTTACATATTGCCACTTTTTGGCCCATAACAATCCTACACATACCCAAATGTTTATATCATTTTAACATTTTATATATATTAAAAAATCACTTCATCATGATAATGGTTTATTTGTGTCGATCATTATTATAAAGGTGGGGCACCCTAGGGCACATGATATGGATTATCACGGCCTAGAGAATGTGGTTTTGCAAGCGGAGGAACATGGAGTTGTGAATATCAAAGGTGAAGTTAATGATCCTATGGAAGAAGATGATCATGCACTAGAAAACACAGTTGAATATGATGGTACAAATACATTGATCCATGACACATTTAGTGGCATAGTTGATCATGATGATCGAGATGACTTTGATGATGTTCATGATTTACCTATACTTGAGAAGGCATACGAGCCCCTTTATGAAGGCTCTCAAACAACTCTTATCTCTGCTATATTGTTGCTAGTGAACTTGAAGGTTATGAATGGTTTATCCAACATAGCAATCTCACGAATGTTAAGGTATGTCATATATGTCATCTTTTTTCATCTATTTTAATTGTTATTAGTTCATCACTAGTAAATAAATGATGAATTATGTACCATTAATATTCTTTATATTAACAAATTATTTGTTGTTATAGATTGATAGGTGAATTTTTGTTACCACCATCAAATATTTTACCTCGCTCATACTGATATTTATCTGCCATTATGAAAGATATTGGAATGGAGTATCAAGCAATAGATGCATGTCCCAATGATCATACTATATATCATAAAAAACATGAATTTGCAATAGAATGCCCGGAATGTCATATCAGTAGATATCAAACATATTAAATAACAAATAGGGTTCCTCGTAAGGTTCTTCATTATATTTCTATTATTCCACGTATGCAACAATTATTTAGGTGTGAAAGATTAATGCAATTTATGGATTACCATGCACATAATAGAAGTGGATATGGGATTATTTGAATGCCTACGGATGGTTCTACATTTAGGGACATGGAGGAAAAATGGCCACACTTTAAAGAAGAACCTTGTAATCTCAGGCTTTCACTGGCAGCGGACGGTGTCAATCCATTTGGAGAGTTGAGATCTATTTACTTGGTGTGGCCTATTTTTGTTATCAACAATAACATTCCTCCATGGATTTCAATAAAGAGGGATCACATAATGTTGGTAATGCTGGTTCCAGGTATTTGTTTACATCAATTTTCTTTAATGTAGTAGCATCTCATTTGTCTTATTTGTTGCATAATGACTTATATTTTTTTCATTTAATAGTCATGTACATTAATTTATATATATTGCAGTAAAATGGTTATAATAATTATGTAATGTTTATGTTCATTCAACTAGGTAAGTACCAAGTTAAAGATATGAATGTATATATCGAGCCTCTTATTGACAAGTTACTAAATTTATGGAATGGTGTCACTATGTATGACATCTCTAGAGAAATAGGGCAAAGACAATTTCAATTACATGCAATTCTTGTATGGACAATTCATGATGCCCCAGGGCTAACACATTTTTGTGGTATGTTATAACGTTCGACTGAAATTTAATGATATTTAATTTTATGAAGTAGACATCATGCATGTTTTTAAAATAATCTATTCATTATATATAATTATAAAAATTGGCATATTTAATCCAAATATATATGATCTTGCAGGTATTCAAACAAAGGGAAAATTGGCATGTCTAATTTGTGGTTTAAAGATGAAATCTCACCATTCAAAAAGTTTAGGAAAGTAGGTGTTTGATGAGTATAGGAACTTCCTCCACAGAAATCATAAGTATCGAAGTATTGAAAAACATCTTTTCAATGGGAAAGAAGAGACTACATCAGAACCACAAAGAATGACACCTCACATATGGAAGTTGGAATATAATAGAATTAATCATCAAGGTTATACATCATATCAAATTGTTTATCTATCATATATGATATGTTTTGAATTTATATTTTTATATTGCGTTTGTTTAACTCATGTTGTAATTGAAAATGATTGTTGTTAATTTGTTTAACTTATATGCTTCATGAAGGTCATCAAGACATTAATGGGCAGATTCCACAAGGATTGAAAAGTTATCCCAAAAAATTTAGTAGGTTGCCCTACTATGAGAAGCTACAAATTGTGCATTTGTTTGATACAATGCATATCGGAAAGAATATAATAGAAACGTTATGGAAAATATTGGATGGAAGGCATGACAAAGAAAAAATTGTCAAAATTTATAGTGACACTCAGGAAGCCAATCATGGAATGAAAAATTTCATTCAATTAAATAGCGATGGAGACAAAATTAATATAAGTGCCCTTCCTTGGTTATTAACGGAGCAGCAAAGCAATGCTATAAAATAAGTCATACAAAAAAATTGATTTCCCATAGGATTTTCTGTGAACATAAACAATATCATAACAAAGAAAGGTGAATTTGGGTTAGGGATGAAAATGCATGATTGGAATACCTTCATTAAGGTAATTATTTCAATGCATTATATATATATATATATTTGTATATTGCATGTACTTTTCAATGTATTATGTTTATACTTTTGGAAAAATAATGAAAAGATCATTTTATAATTGTTGCAGTACGTTCTACCTCTATCTCTCCAAGACAACTTCGAGAACAATGTCAAGCAATTTATATATGATCTTGGAAACTACATGAGGTAAGTAGAAATATTTGTTCAATTCGTTGTATAGATCTTATATTTGCAATTTGTTTTACTTTTTATGTAATATATTGTATATTTTTGTTAAATCTTGTTAATATATTTGCACGTTGAATCACTTGTAGATGGTTGTCATCTAAAGAAATCCATAAAGAAGATATAAATTATTGGAAGATAAAAATTCCTCGTCTAATGTGTGAAATGCAAAATTTTCTACCTTCAACATTTTCCAATGCACAAGAACACTACCTCATACACCAAGTTGAGGAGATTGAATTGTGTGGACCTGTACACACAAGGTCAATGTGGATGGTTGAGAGTCACTTGAAATTTTTGAAGGATTTGGCTAGACAAAGAGAACATCTTGAGGGTTCTATGGTGGAGGGATATATGGTATACCAGACCATGGTGTACATTATTCAATATCTTCCTAAGTTTGCAACAAAGATCCATGTAGATCGCATTTGGGATCCCAACTCCATTAACAAATTCAAAGGGGAGTACCTGATGGGGAAAGGTAGATTGAGTAAAGTCAGAGGTAATTATAAGATGGTCATGGAGATTAATTAGAATACATTTTACATTTTGTTTTTATGTATATTGTACTTATTTAATTATTAATCTTCACTATACATCAATTATAAATTAAGGTCGTATATCATGGTAATTAACTAATTATACGTCGTTTGTGAATTTTTTTTTTTTTTTATAGAGTTGGTCGAGAGTGGGATGCACTACATTTGTACATCGCAAAAAATCTTGATTGGATGATGGTATGGATTGAATGATGTCAACAATGTGGTCGCGCATTAACATGGGAAGTTGTGGCTTCATTGGTTAAAGAAGCTCATCGTAATGGAAATTCCAATGTTACACCAAGGGAAATTGATTTCGCATATGGTTTAAGAGATAAACCAGTATGTATAAATATATTAATCACCCATATTATTTAATTATTTTCAATTATATTGATGTATATATATATTGATTTTTTTTTCTTTTCATACACTTGGCCAAGAATAAATATGTTTATCAACTAACGATGCAATATTTTTACATGTTTGAAATATTGCAGGTGAAACACCACAAGGCTATGTGGTCCAATGGTTGTAAATTTCGAATAAAAAAGTTGGATGACACGAAGAAAACTTGTGATTTTAGGATAACTATAGTCTTTTAGGTGACTAATGTTTCATCTAGAAGTGACATACATCCAAAAGTCTCATATAATCGATACTATGGGATTTTGGATGATATACTTGAGTGTGACTTTAAGTCCTTCAAATTAGTTTTGTTCATTGTCCAATGGTATAGGCTACGATTGAATGAAAATGATCCCGAGAGAACTATTATTGAACATGATAATGGATTTCCATGGTTAATACAAGGTCGATCGAGTGAGCTAGAAATGAGCCCTATGTTCTTCCAAGCCAATGTGAGCAGGTATTTTACTCGGAGGTTCTAGGTAAACCAGGTTGGTCATTTGTTGATAGACATGATCAAAGAGGAAGGCCAAAAAAGTATAATATGGTGGAAGAAGAAGATACCGAAGAACTAGAAGATGATGTAGATGATGATTAGGATCAACAGTTAGTTGATGATGTGCCTGATGAAGATGTCGAAGAAGAGGAACTAGATATTCATGATGATGTAGGAGTTAATGTTCATGAAGATGATATCCGTGTGGATGATGACATTATCAAAACTGATATCAATGACCATGATGATGATATGACCAATTCTTACAATGTCGAATCTAGATCACATGATGCAAACAAAGAGTTGGATGAAGAAGAAGATCAATGACATTGAAATGTATGCGTTATGTGATTATATTATCTATTTGATATTTATTTCTTGATAGAATTATATTTGACTTATATGGCTACATAATTAAATCATGATGTACTTTTTAATGTTGTTAATTCATGATGTTACAACTATTTTAGCTCTCCTAGAAATTTCCATATGATCAAATCCTAATTACTCTAAGACTATTTATGATTAGATATTCTTTGATCATACCTTTGGTTATTTCATTCCCAAAAAATTAGCATTTCCTCATGTTGACCCCACATAGTGACATGTGACATTGTATGCATATATTGCTTTCTTGTATATATTATAGTTTTACCATCTTATACTATTGTATGCTTGCATGGCTTCTTAGTTAATATATATATTTTTATTATTGATATTTTTGATATTTTCTATAAGTTATTATTAGATGATACACATTGAATTCCTTTTATTTTATTTTTATTTGAAGATAAATAACTAATTACAAGGATAATATAAAGAAGATATATCTATATATGTATCATTTATGAGTTTCTAAAATATTTTACTTCCATGTCAACCACTTTCTTTACTTCAATTGAGAAACATAATACCTCTATAATCTTGCATTTATCAAGTGTCAATAAAATAAAATTCAAGTACTTAGCTATCAATTTTCTCTTGATTGATCTAGTAATAATATACTAGCCAACTAATACTCATCCAATGATATCGTCTTGCATTGATTTATGTTATAAGGTTTATCTTGTAGGTTTAAGGTATGAATTTAAGGTTCTTACAATGAATTTTCAACCAATGGTATTATTCTATCCTATCTCTACCATTCTAGTTCTAAAATAAAACATACAAATCAAACTTAACTAGAAATCACTTAAATATTCCCATCATTTGGAGAAAACTCTACAATATTCCCATCACTAAAATGAAAAATATAATAAATATAAATAAGGTTAGTATAAATCTTAGGAATAAAGAGAACATAATTGATGCAACCATCTACCAACTATATATTTCTTGATCCTAAAACTAAAACTTGTGGAGATTTTTAACCTATTTACTAAGAAGTGTTACTATTAGAAAGTGAAGAAATAAAATGATTCATATTATGTGAAGAACCTAAATAAAGTATCTAGCTAGAAAATGGTTTATGTAAAGCCCAAGTAGAAAGGGAATAACCTTTATAAGTGGAAGAAGGTTTGGAGATAGAAATTTTTTTCTACTACATGACTTACTCTAATGTCTCTACCATCTTCCAACACCTAGATTTAACATGCCTAAGTTTTCCATAATAATTTCACATGTCACTTGACTTCTTCCTTGTCTTGGAGCAAGACTCACTAGTCTTAAAAGTGGGAGATGTGGATTATTTATTTGAATTATATATATTTTTGGATGGAGATTTACAATATAAAGTAGTTTTTAAAAAATATTTTACCTATTTTTACCTTTTCTATTGGAATATTGATCCATTAACGCTTGACTTAAAACTAGGAAGAGAACCCAATTATCTAAGTTTGGAATGATTCCTATTTAGGTTCTCATAGAAAATATCTAGGGCAGGTATCTTAAAGTTAGTTCCTATTCCATTCATGGTGAGTCAAAGGTAGAGGAGAACACCTAAAAAGGGCCCTTTACCTTAGAAAAATTCAAGAAGATACATTCCTTATTGAATTTTTATTTTAAACTAACCTTCAATTCAATAACAATAACTTGAATTTCTTAAATAAATCCCAATCAAGCAATGAACATCATGAGAAATATATATCAAGTTTTATTCTAATTGTAATGCATAAAACTCATTAATGCTACCAAATAGATCATGAAAATCATCATTTACCTTTTGAGGTGTTGTGCACTCCACAATATAAAAAAAAAGTTACCTAAATCATGTAATCCAATCAAACCCATGGCTTCACCATTTTTTTTGTAAATATTTTTTTAAAAATCGTTAATACATATAAGTGGTTCAATAGCTAACATTTACCATAGAACCTTAGACTTTTTCCTATCTTTAATTTTTGTGTGATAACTATGTAGGGATAACATCTCAATAGCCCTAGATTCATCTGTTAGGACAACAAATACCAAGAGAGAGAAAAGGGCAATGGGCACTTAAATTTTTCCTTTTAGCCCCTCAAACGAATTAATACACAAGGTAAATTTTAACAATGGAAAATAAAAAATCAACCATTAATAATGCAATTTTTTTAATAATTTATAGGAAAATAGGCTTGTCAAACAAAAAATGGAGGTTACAAGTAGATTCCTTGTATTTTCTAATCAATTTAAAGAAGTTATCCAATTTTGACTCATGGACGAAGGTTATTTGAAGCACAAAAAAAATTAACAAGATGGTTCAAATAGAAATTACTATTACCTAGATTAAAACTAGTAAAAATATGTGGATCATACTTTAGAGCTCAAAAATATCTTTGTAATAAGAAGTATAAAATATGACATCATAGGAAAAATTTGTGTGATTTTGAAAGAAATAGCCTCAAAGGGATGAAAAAGGGCCCCTATGGTATATAAGGATGATGCTTATAGGTGGCCTTGGTCACTAGTGGAGTGAGAAAATGGTTGAGATACCTAGTAGAGTAGAGATTACCAAGGATTTCCAATGTTGGTGATAGTCCCAAGTGGCCGTGTTCAAAAAATATTTAGTTCTTATGTGCTAGGCACTAAATATTATCACTACATGGGATTCTATGAGGACTATAAAATAAGATCTACCACATAAGATAATAACACTAATAATCTTAAGTAAACCTACTCGTAGTGTGGCATACCCTACAACCACAAATATGTCAAGAAAATTGTGAAGTACCTATGGTTACGACAAGGGAATATAGGGGGTCCTATGCCCAATGGGGAACCCTATTTACACCTAAGATAAGTATGGTGCTCTATGGGTAATTTCATACCCTATATAAAAGATATTAAACAAAACCTAAAAAATTGAAAATCCCTTCTCTGTACACCATATATGTGTGTTGGTTACATCTACCAAGGAAATATGTGAGTGACACAAAAGGATGCAAAAACGGTACAACATCAAAATAGATGTACAAAAATGCATACACCATATGGACTAGGAAGCCAAAAAGGGTATCCATTCTTGAAATAAATCTAAACCCTATGAATATTACAATTTGATTTTGGAAAATTTGAGCCTTTTGGACTCAACATTGATTTGAAATTTAGGCTAGGATACACCCAAAAACTATCTTGGAAAAATATCCTAAAAAAGAGAGAGGGACTTGTAATTTCCTAGATCTGATACCATGTTGAAGTTTGTAAAATAACTTCATATGAGCAAGAATACTTCCACAAGATAAGTAAAAAAAATGATATATTTCCAATATTGATGTGATAAAAATCTACATAAAGATGATTTTGTATGTATTCAAGGATGAGACAAGAAGGTATTTGGAGTAGGTGAGAATCACACATGTGAATGTGACAAGTTTCCTAATAAGTTTCATACACACATGAGGGGCTCTCATCTACCCTAGATTATCTCACCCTTTCCTATATTATATATAAGGGCCCCTATGTATATGTACATGAATTCAGACAACTAAAGGTTTCCCTCAATATAATTAACTAACTAGGTGTGATTAAGACATAAAATGACAAAAATATTGTAAAATACATGTTCATGCCAACAATGATAACTAATTTTTTGGGCCTTGCTAACAAAAGCTACATATATTGTGAGATTTGAGCTTGAAATAAATCTCATGCCTGGAAACCACTATTGTGTCATTGGAAAACAAGTTTCAATTGCCATTTAATGATAAATTAGTTGTAGTGTAATGGTAAAATCCTCTAAAATATCAGATAAAAGCCTATATATACTATTATATAATAATAAATATAATTATATTATATATAATTTAATCTAATATTTTTTATATTTTTTTTGGTAAATGCTACTTGAGGGGGCAACTCCCATAAAAATGGTTTGAAAATACTGAAATCTAGCTCATGTTTTAATGGTCGCCAATCGATGAATGAGAAAAGCCAACAACAAGCTATCAGGAAGAAAGAAATGGAAGCAGAGCAAGCGGCGAGCCAGAAAATTAACTTGCCAAGTCCTTCTTTATGGCCTCTAAGAGATTGTTCGGAAGCCCAATATCCTTGTAGACAACTTCAGAAACTCCCAAGGAAACCCCAATGTTAGCCAAGACGTCAGCACCATGCTAGCTTCACGGTATACATGAGTTATTGTAAAATCTTCCAGTTCAGTTAAGTTCTGTTGAATCTTGGGGATAAGACCCTTTAGCTTCCAGTCCAACACCGTGTTCTTTCGGACAACGTTAATGCATATCATGTAGTCACCTTTGATATCTATTTCACGATAACCTTTTTCAACACACAAGGAAATTCCACAAGCCAATGGTTCAAACTTTTTCGTGTTGTTAGTCGCCTCCCCAATACCCTTAGCAATCACCCACAGGCACTCCCCATTTTCATTCCTTATGATGGCACCACACCCGACCAATCTCAGGTTCCCCTTCGATGCACCGTTGAAATTTAATTTTACTCTACTAGGACTCAGAGTCGTCCACCAAGCTTCTTGTCTCATCCTAGCAGTACCAGATCCCACCATTGTAGGTGGCTTCAAAAGTTCCCATTTCTTCCTTAACACACTATCCTGGGCTGTGAACTTTGAATCTTTCCTTGGATGGCATTTTGCATTTGTCACCTCACAGATGCTAGCTTCCACCTGATAAACCAGTTCAGACATCTCAAGACTCTTTTCATTGAAGACTCTGCGGTTCCACTCCTTCCACAAGTGCCATAGTAGCATAAAGGGAGCAATAGACCAAACATCCCTCCATAGATCACATCCAAAGGTTCTTGGCCAGCTCCTCAGGAAGTCCTTCAAATCCATTTGTCTCAGGGTATACCAGCCCAAGGAGTGCATCAACCAATCCCAACAAGTCACGATAAAGGGGCAAGTAAGTAGCAAGTGGTCAACGTTTTCCTTTGCCACTCTACAAAGCATGCAGATCGAAGGGCCATAAATCCCATATCTGGCCAACCTTTCACCTATTAAAATCTTCCATAAATACCATATCTGGCCAACCTTTCACCTGTTAAAATATTCTTATGAAGCACAACCCGTAAGAAGGCCCCAACCTTCAGTAGAAGATGTGAATTCTAACACAGCTAGGATGGTCACCCTTCTTGCATTCCCTGGACACGTTGAATCTCATAGCCTAGTTTCACTAAAAATTCCCCTAACCGCAACCAACACCATATTATCTCATCTACCTCCTATGTTAACAATACTTTACGCTCTCCCAGAATGGTTTTCAATTTAGTTTGATCTTCAACCGGGATGTGGAACTCAACGCTGTCAATCCAACCCAACTCCATACCACCTTGATCAAAATTGACCCAAGCGTAGTGCACCACTTTAATCCAAGACTATGAACCACTTCCTCTATCCAGTCATTCATACTAAAAAATGAGTCAAGCGATAGGAGGCCATTCCACGAATTGATCCAAAAATTTTCCAACCTCCCATTCCCAATCTGCCACAAAATGTGGTCAGTAATCAGTCCCCTGCTCTTCCAAATGAACCTCGAGATGGCCGAGCCACCTTCAGAATTTTTTGTTATCATTATGCGAATGGGATCATCGTTGTCCAAGTATTTTCCATGGATTATTCTACAGCCAAGTCTGCCGGGCTCCTTGTAGAGTTTCCAACTAAGCTTGGCACCCAATGCATTATTTAGAAGCTCCATCCTTTGTAACCCAACTCCCCCAACATTCTTGTGCAAGCATGCAGTTTCCCAACTAATCAAAGGGATCCACTTCGCCTCCTTAGCACCTTCCCACATAAATTTCTTCAACAGACTTTCAAGACTTCCACAAGCTTTAGTTTGTATTTTGAAGCAAGACATGACAAAAATGGGAACATAAGCCAAAACCGATTTAATTAGTTGTATTCTACCTGCAAATGATAACCACTTGCATTTCCATGCCTCCTTCTTCATCCTACACCAATTCAAAACATCCTCCCAATGAGAATATTTTCACAATCCTTGAAATAAGGGTGCCCCCATGTGCTTTGAAGGAAGAGGGCCAATTGCGAAGCCAAGAATCTGTGAAATTTTCCTTTGTACAAACATCTTAGTATTGAAGAAATATATTTCAGATTTTTCTTTGTTCAACACTTGACCTGACATAGAAGTATATTTATCCAAGGCTTCCTTGATAACCTCTGCCTCCCTCAATGAAGCTTCCCTGAAAAGCATAGTGTCATCTGCAAATTGATCGTGTGTGATATTTTCAACCCCATCCGCCACCCGAATTCCTCTCCAAACTTGTGTTTCCCTTAATTTGTAGAAGTGACACCCCATGGCCTCTACCATGATGAAAAAGAGAGAAGAGGACAATGGATCACCCTACCGAAGGCCATTGGTAGCACTAAAGAAGCAACACATTGAGCCATTAACAAGAATGGATTAACAAGGAGAGGAAATACACCAGTTAACCATTTCTACCCATTTAGGAGCAAAACTGAATCTTTCCAAAATTGCTAATAGAAAGTCCCAGTGGACCTTGTCATACACCTTACTGACATCGAGCTTGATTTCCATGCCCTTCAACTGTTCTAAAGTAATCGATTTGACCACCTTCATCATTGTGATTATGCTGTCAATTATCTCCCTTCTAGACATACACCCATTCTGCTCCACCGATATTATTGAACCCACCACCTTCTTCAGCCTATTCGCCATGGCCTTTGCCATAATTTTGTACACACCATTGCATAGGGATATCGGATGATAATCAGCAAAGGAAGAGCAGTCCGATTTTTTGGGAACCAAGGCCACCACCGTATTGTTGATGTCTTTAACGAATTTATGCTTTTTCCTGAATTCCTCCATAAAGTTCCATAGATCCTGACTCACAAAACTCCAGCATTTTTGGTAGAATTTTATGGGAATCCCATCGGGCCCCTGCGCCTTGTCGGGATTTAACCCAAAGATAGCAGCCTTGACTTCCTCCATGGTAAATGGTGCACATAACATCATGTTGTCAATGTCCCCAACAATATTTGGGATGCAATTCAGATAATCCTTGTCCCAACCTCAGACATCCACCTTGGCTGCAAGCAATTCAAAGAAGTAGTGAATCACTTCCTTTTCCAAACCCACCATGTCACTTACTACAGACCCATCGACTAATCAAATGTTGGAAATCCTATTTTGATCTCTTCTAGACTGAGTGGCTACATGAAAATAATTTGTATTTGCGTCTTCGTCCTTGAGCCAAGTTTCACAAGCAAGAATCTCTGAATGCCATTATTTTAAGACTTTTTCTCTCTTGAACTCTTTTGTAGTCATGTTGAATCTGATTACTTGTTCGTTTAACAATTCCAACTCTTCTTCTACTTTGGTTTTCTCAATAAAGATATTTTTGAAGTTTTCTTTATTCCAAACCTTCAACTTGTCTTTAAAGTACCCTAGCCTTTTGAAAAGTTGAAAGCTAGCCGAACCCCCACAGTTGATTCTTTCTTGCCACCATGATTTCAAATTTTCCAACAGAATCACCTCCCTCCACCACATCGATTCAAACTTGAAGAACCCCTTGGATGGTCTCTCGCTTTAGGTTAGTTCCAAAAGCACTGTGAAGTGATCGAAGACAACAATGGGGGAGATGGAAGCAAAACATTGGAACTCATCTCCCCACCAACCAATTCCAAGGAAAAAATGGTACAAATGCTCATAAATATTGGTGAAGCCTAGCCACCTATTTGTCCATGTGAACACACCATTTCTTGGTATGTAGTCATCCATTGATAAACTAGAAATGAAGTCCCAAAAATCCTCCATCACTCGGTTTACCTTCTGCAGCCCGCCACTCTTTTCATTTAGATTCAAAATGGCATTAAAATCTCCTCCCAGAATAGCCATTTCCCCACCAACATTTTCCACCTAATCCCCGATTTCATTCCAAATTCGTTACTTCTCATCCGATCTTGTTGGCCCATGCACATTGAATAAAGGAAAGCCAAACCCATTCACCCAACAAGTAACCCAACACAACATCCAATTGGGATGAGGCTCCAGTAAGTTTATATCCACCGAGTTAGGAGTCCAGAGGACACCCAAGCCCCCAACTGAGCCCACAGAGTCACTAAAAGTGCCTTTCCACATTTTGCAGTATTGAACAAACTTCCCACTAGCAAGAGAGTCAATCTTTGTCTCCTGAAGCAGGATTATATCAGCCTTTGTTCTATCTAAATGACGCTTCACCAAGCGTTGCTTGTCAGGGGCCGATAGGCCACTGACATTCCATGTTATAAATTTCATTGTTGTCCAAGGGAGTCCTCTGCTCCGTTGGTTGTCAGGTAATTCTTGATGCTTCAGAAACCATTCTCCCTGGCCTCATCTTCCCTCTTTTATTTGTTAGATTTTCCCCCCCTACTCTTCTTCGATTTACTTAGATACAAAGCAACTTATTATTAATTATTAATTATAATAATTTTATATGTATTTAACAATTTTGTTAAAGAATATAATATATAATTATAATAAGTAGAATAATTATATTATTTATTATGTAAAGTATAGCTAATATATACTTAACTATGTAAAATATTAAAATGTAAATGGTGCCATAATTTTCATTTTAATTAACATACTCTAAAACCTTCATCAAAACCTTATTTTCAGGTTGTAGCTTGTCAAATTGGAGAAGTTAAAGGTCAATACCAGTGATCAAGAAGAGTTTGGAGGAGCGAAAACCTTGCATATCAATATGTGTGCGCAGGAGAAAACATAGCTTAGTGCAACAAGGCAGGACGAAAGCCAAAGCGATGAGGTTGAGGGCACTCAGGGAAAATCGATGACCAAGGGACAATGAGTACTGTAAGTGATTTATATCTTTTATATTGGCACCCCCATTCTCTTTAACCTACAAATATCATGACTTTCCAAAGATCTTCTCATACATTGGCACCCCCATTCTCATAAAATGGTATAAGATAAGACATAGAAAATAAAATAGTTGTATCCAACCATACCCTGACTAGAATGCATGCCCAAGAAATTTGTGTATTCTTCAACTCTGTAGATGGATCAAAATGTAGCTACTTACCTACCCACTTAGAGTTTTAGATGCCTCTACCATTGATCAAGATTGAAATTCCCTTGTAGAGTCCCTTTCTCAACCCTACTTGTGATGCTAAGGATTCAAGTCCTATATCAATCTTGGTTCAACATTGTGAAACTTAGAAAGTATCAAAATGTTGATCTAATGCATACTATTTGAAGGGTTTACACCATATGCTGGTTAATTTGAATACAATACCCCTAATGGATGAACTAAACTATATAATGGCCCTATAGGTCATGGGATCAAAATCCATATCACAATTAAAATATTGAAGCCACATGAGTTCGCCTCAAATTGGCCACATACATAAAAAAAAGCTCATAAAGTGGTCTCAAAGGCCATTTACTGAATTCAATTATTATTTGAAAAATACATTAGTTAGTAGACATAAGTTAAATCCATAAATTTAATATTACAAAATATTCTACTTTTGGGTATATCACATTTTGTGTATTACTAATAATAAAGCTTAGCATACATTTATCCACCATATTCAATATACTTGCTATTAATTACCTATTGTTAGGTTAGGTGGTCATAAGGAACTCCATCTTAATCTCAACATAAGTTCAAGTATATATGTAAGTAGATCTTTAGTACCTATTAATAATTTCTCACCCATCAAATTATAATGACTAAATACCTCATTATAGTTGAATACAAAGTTAGCAAGTTTTGTTAGCTTTGTGATAGCCAAGTCATGGTCAATTTTATCATGACCCTATTTCTTAGAATAATAGACCTTAATAGCTCTTGAGGCTAACTTATGCCCTCTTTTACTTGTCATTGATTCAAGACATAAGGTCATATTGTTAAACACAAAAAAATTGATTATTCTAGTTTAGACAGGTTTGGAGGCATTTTCACACATTCACATCAAGGCAAACCACAATGACAATGCCTCTAGAAGTTCATTCAAGATTGGAATAGACTTTGAAAATCTAAATACCACAAATCTCAAAGTAGGCAAGCTTGATGATGATAGGTTGCCTTTCATTGACTCAAATCTACATAGTGGTAACATATTAATTGGAAAGGTGAGTTCACAACCATCTAATGCATAATTCAACTTCTAGTTGAAACATATTGAAGAAGGATTGATCAAATTAAGGAACACTTCAAACCTTGGAGCTTTTCCCAAACCCTTCCCCTATGAACTTGGGTCATAGGGGCATCCTTTTTCCAAGGAATAAATACATACCTACTTCCAAATGGTATTGAAATCCCATGTTTTTCTAATATTTCAACTATTATGATGAGAAATTGTAGTTTCTCAAGTGAATATAACTTATATAGATATAGATAAAACAATTTTGTCACATAAATCTAAAACTATATAGCTAAATCTAAAAGAATGTTAGTTTGGAATTTAAAATATTATAGATGAATGTCCATGGGGTTGAGCTTAATTGATTTTTCACCATTGTTGGGCTAAGCCATGGCCCTTTTGTCAATGTTCTACAAAACCTTCCATTTTCCCTCAATACACTAGGGTTTTAGAGAAACACCATATACCCAAACTCCCTAACTCAACTATTTTCTTCAACACATTAAAATCATCCTTCAATAGGATAAAAAACCTTCATTCATACTATTCCATCCATCAAATTGATAAACCCTAACTTAACAACCACAAATTCACAAGAAAATTTCCCTTGTCAGCCCTAGGGCATCACTTCAATGCCACATTTCTTGCTTTAACATACCTCTAAATGAAATGAACCTCTATCCTACCGTGTTGTACAAAAATCCACTAAGTTATAGTTCCAAGACAGTGGGTGGATTGGTGGATGTCATTTGTTTTTAGCCCTCAAACCCTTACACAGGAAAAATAGGGTAGTCCCTTTATTTGATTGTTTTCTCCCACAAAACAGTGATTTAGCACTTCAAAAAAAATGAAAATGAAAGGGAACACATATATTTATCTACACCAATGATCTCAGAGCATTTCACACCTATACAGATCTGTACAACAAAAAATAACTTTAGAAAAATAGTAAAAACACAGAAAATTGCTTCAAGAATGTGGTATTTGATATGAAATTTTGGTATCAACTCCTCCAACAACCTTTTCTCAGGCATTTGAAGGATTTTTAAATCATCTCAGACCCCATCTACCTTCAACCAACATCCATACCTAACTTACAAACACTTAACAACCCATTATTTTGCAAAATTGCAATTTTGACAACTTTTAATGTCAACAATTACAACTTTTTACATTATCAACTAGATGACTTCCAAGCACCCTAAACACATTAAAAATGGTCTTGTTAGACCTTATTCACCTTTAATACATGACTCCCTACAAGAAAACCTACTCTACCTACTTTGACAATATTTGACCATCATTGACAATTTCTTCACATATTTGATCTTGTTTACAATATGGATCAATGAAACAATAAATGGTCTTTTAGACCTTATTAAAACATCAAAAAACTTTGAAAACCTCACTAGACAATTCTATGATCAACCTTTAATGCTCCATTTGTGAACATAAGGTGTAGGTGCTCCTACACAAGAGACTCCCTAATGAGCTATGCATGTATCGCATGGAGCCGTCTTCCATTGATTGTAGAACATATTATTGACCCCCATTCACAAAAAAATAATATGGTTCCTTGGGCACAAAAGTGTAGAAACTCAAAGATAGGGTCTTAGCAACTCAAATCCTACCATCATACATAATCAAAATGTCGTTGTTTCAAATGACTATGAGCACTAACTTTCACTATTTGAAGATGTTGAAACCTTGTCATAGAGAACTAGAACATTGATGCAGCCACTCATCCTACCTTAAAACATACCAAAAGTCAATTAGACATAGGAATATTTAAGATGACTTAAACAATTTTAATTGCCAAAGCATAAACTTATGATGACTTAACCAAGCCTAGTACACACTCCCTCCCTGTTAACCACTTAAACATATGGATTTTATCAGTGGACAACTGAACCACCTCACACATGCACCTAAATTATGTCTATTAGTGTTCTAGTTCATATTTTTCAAGACAACTTAAACCAAAATATTATGTATAAAAAGTTGCAATGATTTTTAACAACTAGCTGACATAAAGAGGAGTGACATCATTTAGTCTTGAAATGGACCTGAATATGTTAATGTAATGAATTGATTATGGGCATTCATGTATCATTGGCAACCCATATGACTATTGAATTTTTTTGTATTCCTCCATTCTATTTGACCATTCAACATGATTTTTCAACAATGAAATAAAGGATTTTATTTGAAGTTCACCAATAAAAATATTTAGTGAATCATCATTGTTATGCATGGGAAATCCATGTTGGAAGAATTCACACATTTGATTTTGAATTTCTGGCAACTATTAAAATAACAATCCATGAAATCATAATCTATCCAAAAGTTAGTAGGTCTTTTTAGCACAATCTGGTTCAACATCCATTTCAAGAATAGCTCTCTAAGAAACAACCCGTACACTCCAGAAGGTTTTTTGGTGCAAACTAAGGAAAATTCAATATCTACAGTCTTGATTACCCTTTCCTCTACTTCTTCCTTTTCCTTTGTAACCTTATCCAATTTTTCTCCAAGTTCTTTATTAAGTTGTTTGTATTTCATAGCTATTAAGGAAATTTATATAGGTCATGTTGTTTTCTCCGTATGCTCTTCCTTAGGTGGTGGCACAAGTAACATGTTGAGCAATTGTGGCTATACATTGTCTTTTATCTTCGTCCTTATTTCCAATTTTGTTTTCAACCTCTGGATCTCTCTATCTTGTTGTTCATTCTGAATGGTCATTTGGGTCAGACTTTCCTCTATTTCCTTTAACTATAAAAACAACTGAATAACTTCATTTTCAAAATGTTCTTTCAACTCATTTATTTCTATAAAAAAATTTGATTTCTCCTCATCTCTTTGCCTTAATTTTTCCTCTAATAACAAAATCTACATTTTAAACTCTTCTAATTATTTTTCTAACCTGGATATTCTAAGAGCAGTTTGAATTTTTTTTTCTTCTTTTTCCTCTAAATTTTCACTATCAGAGAATGTTTCTTCCTCTTCTATTGAATGCTTCCCTTCCCTGTGGATGAATTCCTCTTCATTATGTTGAACGATTTCTTCTTGTTGGACTTCTACATTTGGCACTTCACTTTCCTAAAAAAATTCTACATTTGGAATTTCAACTTCATGTTCACTCTGAAAAGGAGAATTAGGAATTGACAAATTAACATCCTTAAAAGGGGAATCATGAGCTGACAAATGCTTATCCTGAAAAGTGGAGTTATGAGCTGATAGATGCTCTTCCTAAAAAGGAGAATTATGAGCTGACAAATGCTCTTTTGGAGGAGTACATTTTGGACTCTGCATTGGAGGTTGTGACCCTCCTTTTTCTAACTCCTCTTTTTAGGCTTTGTTTCTTTCAACACCTCCTTTTAAGGCTCTTCTTTTTCATGTTCATTTTTTTCAGACTCATCCTTTTCAATTTCCTCTCCCCTAGACTCATTAAGATTGATGGTGGAAGGAGTCTTTTCAATCTCTAAATTTTCTTGTTCCATCCTCTGTGCTTCTGAATTAGTTTTTTTTCTAGGTCTCTTAATTTTTACATTTTTCTTCTTTTTAGAGCTTTTTCTCTTAGTATTAGAACCCTCTGGGGTTTTCTTTTCCTCAATTTTCCTCTTCTTTATAGAAATAGAACTTCTTGATTTTTGCCTCCTAGTTCTATCTATTGGTTTAGCTAGGTTTTTTTGCCAAAACTTCTGTATTTCTTTTCTTTGCAAGAGTAGAACTCTCTAATTTTTGCTTCTTAGGCCTCCCAATAGGTTTAACTAGATTTTTTGTTAAAACCTCGATTTTCTCTATTTTAATTGTTCTGCTTTCAAAGATTTTAGATTTTTCTTTTTCCCTATCAATATTAAACAAAAATTTCCTCCATTCCTCTTCCCAATTAGGTTTTTGCATGAAATGGTTCTTAACTATTAAATGCATTAGACCATGATGAGTCGCTCTATTTTATTTTTCCTTACATTTAACAGTCATTTTAATAATTTAAGAAAAGAGAAAAGAAGGTAAATTAACCCTTACTTTAGGTTTAGTTGCATTGTGTCTGACATGATTCAACAATTTGAGTGCCGACCCTAGAACAGTTGCAAAATGACCTTTACAGGTGAAGAAATTCATAATGCAGAGTGTAATCGATGACCAAGGTTACTGCAAACTTCTGCACTCGATACCCTTATTCTTCCCTTTATGTATGTGAAATACTGGTAAAGGCTCAGGTGGCACATGGAAGATTTCAAGCAATTCTTGCAAATTGGAAAGCCTAGGTTGAATAATATCACCTTTTGTGGTATTCCAGATAAAGCACTGATCACAATGACAAATACCTCAATGGGCTCTCCACTGACGATAGTTAAATTGATGTGGAAGTTTTTGATGAACTCCAACACAATATCCCACGCATATCCCTCATATTTAAGTAAGAAATCTAACCATCCAACTTGCTATAAATACTTCCTTGATTCAGCATCTAAGGTTATTTCCTTTGGCTCTGCCATTCTTTTGTACCCCATTTTCAAAAGATTTTGAACTTTCAAAAGAGCTTGAAATTTTTAAGAGACTCTAAAATTTTCAAAAGCTCAAGAATTCACCAATAGTGTTGACAACCTATTTCTAAAATTGTCTATGTCCTTTTATTTTGAAATGGTGGTGTTAATTCCTTTCAAATGAATGATGAGATACAATCAGTGAATTCGATATTAATTAAATTTTCTTTGCATGCCTATTATGTCTCATCAAGGTACTGAAAACAACGTGTCACGTACCTATAAACTTTATTGTCCATCACTTCGCCTTGAAAACCATCTTGTCAAATTTATTACTTATTTAAGTAATGATGTATCCATTTGTAAATTTTAAAATAAATTATATTTGTCTTATCAAACAATCATAATTTAACCCTTTAAGAAAATTTACAAGCTATAATTAATGTACCTCAGATTTTGAAAAATGCCTGGCGATATAAATGCTTACCTGTCAATGATGAAAAATTCAAATGATGGTGAATAATGGTAATACATGCCCACTTAAGCCATACAATTTGCAACAAAATTTGATCTTCAATAAAATCAGCATTAATTAATGAAAGACACGTTGAGCTCTACCCTTGTGGGAGCCCACTTATTTCCACATGTTACATCATTAATTCCAGATTTTTCATTTAACCCTGTACCTACACATTTACACAAACAAATTAGTAATAAATGAAGCTAAAAGCTTCTGAAAACACATAATCATTTCTTTGTGCTCCTGATTTTTATCAATTACTACAAACTTCATTTGAAAAAGTTCCTTTTACTAACTCATCAAGAACAACTAATTAGAAGAGATCAAGAGCGATTAGGAGTTACTTATAAAAACTTTGATCATTGGAATTTCTATTAGATCAGGTGTGATCAGAGGCTATTATAAGCTTTAATTGCTTGTATTTTTATTCTGATCAAACCTAATAAGAAGCATTTTGTTTCCCTTTTAATCATTTCAATTATTTCTTGATCAAGAATGATCAGGACCTTTTTATGAACAATGAAAAACCATTGTTGTTGTTTCCATTCTGATCAAACATGATCAAGAGCCATTATGAGTAATCACACCAAATCAAGCTCTATCAGAACTATTCATATTTATTCATAGGAGTGGAGGATTTTTCTATCTTTTTCTCTCTCTTATTTTCTTTTTTATTTCTCTTTTTTCCCTTTTTTTTCCAGAGTAAACTACCATTTATGGTTTTCAATTTACTTTGTTTATTTGTGGTCATCTAAAGAAAATATCTAAGTGTTGGAATATGGAATGTAAGTTTTTTCATTGATGGAAACCATGGAAACCCTAGCTACCTTAATGAAATATGGTCTGCAATATAATTTTGGCATCTATCGGTAGAACAGAGTAAAGAATAGGGCATCTAGTTACAAGCATAAAAGTTGATCTGAACACCTCACCAGACAGATATTTTGGGTTGTGGATCTCTAAGGAAGGTTTTTTTATTTTTGTAGTATCTTGGTGAAGGTTTATTTTGATGCACACTCACTAGTACATGGTCTAGGAGATCCGGTGTACTAATTTTTTAGTTATCTATGCTAGAAGGCCAAATCGACGAATATAGTAATCTTGGATGTATAAGGAGTAATTAATTAAATATCTTTGTGTTCGATTATGTTTTTTTGGGTCCTCTCTTTTTCTTAACTAACTTTGGAGGATGCACATAAAGAATTAAGGATGGATCTGGCTGACAAGATGAAGGTAACTTAATATTTTATGAAGCTGACAGATGAATGAGTAAATCCTTGTTGGCGGATATATATACAAGATCGACTCTATTGTGCAAGGTATGTGATTGGATGCAAAGAAGTGTGTAAGCATGTGAATATGTGTATAGTGTGAGATCCAATAGAATAATAGTTCAAACTCGTCTATGTGTGATGCGAAGAGTAGAAAAGAGAAGAGCAGAGCAAAGCAAAGAGCAAAATCAGTCTACAAGACTAGAACTCAATCTATGAGCTTCATGAAACTTTCACCTAGCATAAATAGATGCTATTATATTACTTCAACCTTCAAATGGACTTAATCAAAAAATTTGTATGGAAGTGAGGCTTCTTCTTTTGAGTAGTCAGCTCTAGGTAGTGTGCCTGAATGCAAGTGCATTCCTTTTGTAAATAATTATATTTGAGTACTCAAATTGTGGATTAACCTCCACCATGGTGTTTCCTCTAATAGGGTTTCCATGCAAAAATATGTGTGTTATGGTGTCATGAATGATTGATTTGAATGCATACATCTTTTCTTTAATGCAATGTTGAAATGGTTTCAAGTTTTAGATTGATGAAGTTTAAAATTTGTTGAACACTGATTCACCCCCCCTCTTAGTATTCCCTTGAGTCCAAAAATTGGTATCAGAGTGTAGTTCCTCTGGAGAAATTTTAGCAACTTGAGATGGATCTTGGAATGCAATGGATTCTTATGGTCTTCAGCAACAACTTATGGTGGCACTTGATGACCTTGATCAGTCTGAAGCAAAATTTAATGAATTGAGAGTGAATCTTAAAGATGCAGAGAAATTCATTCAGTCATTGAAAGATCAGATTGTTAAATCCAAGGAGAAGAGAAAGGATCTCTATGATCAGATACAACAGAAGGAGAATAAAAATAAGGATGATGCTCACTTAAATCGGACCTTGAAGGAAATAACTAAAGAATGTGAAAATATTTCTAGAGATCTAATATAAATCTTAAACATGAGATGGATTCTATGATGATGAAGATGACTAAGGAGATTGAAGAAAGGAAGAAGAATGAAGAATTTTTTTCTCAAACCCTAAAAGATAAATCTAATGAATGCAACAGAATAAATGGGGAATTCACTCAGTTGGAAAGTGAACTACCAAGAACCAAAAGAAATGAAGAACTTGGTAAGTAGATTACTACTCTTAGGAATGATCTTGTCACTACAAATGAATACAAAGAAAAGTTTAAGATCAGTTCATTAAAGCTTGATGAGCTTACTCAAAGAAAAAAGAGTGGAAATGATAAGAGAGGTCTTGGATATGAAAAGGGAGAGACTTTTAGATCAGGACAAAAGAATTTCAGACATAATAGAAATGGAAGGTATCTGATAAGACAACCTAATGCACAAAATTTTAATGTATATTGTTTTGTTTGTAATAAGTTCAGCCATATGGCTTCTCAATGTAGAAGTAATATGAAGTCAAAAGTTTCATCACTTTCTAGTCAATGTTTTAATTTCAAAAATATGTAAAGTTAATCTATTGATAGAAGAAATGTTGAATGTTATACATGTGGGAAATTTGGGAATGTTACTAATCAATGTAGATCAAGAAGAAACTAGTGGAATAGACAAAACAAAATTGTGTGCTATACCTATAATAAGTATGGTCACATTGCAAGATTATGTAGAAACAAAAATACAGACAAAAAAGGTTTGATATACAAAGACAAAAATATAGAGAAAAATGATAAAGGGAAAGAAAAAGTGACTACGAATGAAATTAGAGATCAGATGAAGAAGAAATGGGTAACGAAGAATGATTCTAATGTTGGGAATGTTTCCATGCCAGAACCTACTTCTAGTAATTCTTCCGGTAATTGATTTCAAGCCACTAGCCTAGGGGGAGTTTTTCAAGAAAAATTTTCCTCCCCTATCTATGGATGGTAGCAGAATGCAGAGAATAGTTAAGAAGGTGTATTTGTGGTGTACATAAGTTTTGGATAACTTTTGTAAAATGAATTAAGACAATTCATAGGTCCACAAAAGATTTATGAGTTACTATTTGAGAAAATAGAGTATCTAGAAATTTAAGGAAAACACATTTATTGCAAGTGTGCGAGCTATAAAAGTAAAGTTAAAATTGTCATTTGTCACTTTGCATCAAAGGAGAAAAGAAGGAGAGCACTTGGTGGTCGGATTTCGAAGCAGTGAAATTGATTCATCAACAATTCTCAGAATCTATCAGGTATTTCAAATTGATCTCAAATTCTTCATACATTTAGTGTGTGGTTGCGAACCCTAAACACGAAAAGGAAAAATAGAAAAAATCAAAGGATCGATCAATCTAGATGAGTATACCAGTGCAAAGATTAGGTCAATGAAGAATTTTTTACTTCCTGATGAATTGAAGCAATTGAGCGAAGCTAAAGATGAAAATTTGGATATCTAGAATGAGTTTTTGTACTTCAAAAATGCGGAATTTGTGAAATTCATCTTGAGTAGAATATACGATGATATCTTAACTTTGGAAAAACCCTACATTATCTTGAAGGAAGAAATTGAGAATTTGACTAGATTTTTCAAAGTCGGAGATATAGCAAGGAGGAAATCTATCCAGAACAAAGAAGTCGAAATCGTAACCAGGATAATCAGAGATTAGAGAGCCTTGATAATTGCTACAATCAAGAATGCGATTAAAAAATAAATTGCACATGGAATAACATAAAAAATCTTCTACAAAAATTGAGAAGGAGCTATATCGGCTAGCACAGACTATATTTCTCACAAGATGTTAATTGAAGGTCAGTAATTTGACCTATGTGAGTTGCTAAAGGATCAACTCATGGATAATGTACAACTAACAAAGGAATCAGCTTACCCTTTTAGGTTTAGCACCTTGATTACATTCTTAACAATATACTTTCTAAATTGTTTTCCTAAACTTGAGAATGTGGTATGGAAGACAAACGAACTGGTATGTAAACAAATATATTCATATTCTGGGAGCTTGGTTGATTGGGATTTAGAATTTGAAAATTTCTTTAAGAATGTGCTTGAAAAGTATGGTTTAGTTAATATTTATTTTCTGGTAAAATCAATTGAAGTTGGTTCCTCTTTTGGTAGCATTGATAGAGGACAAAAAAGAGGAAAGGAAATTGTTTAATATAGTCCTCCGAAAAGAAAAGTTCCTAGAATTGAGGGAAAAGGAAAATAAAGAAAATTGTGGATATTCTAGATGAAGAAACTGAGGATCCACTAAAAAATGAATCTGAACAAGAAAAAGGTAATGAGGAAGAAGATGATCTGACAGAAGAAAAGCTATAGTAGCTTATTCAAGAAGGTGGAATGCAAAAAATAGCTTAGTTATGGTCTACTAGACCATCATATAATCAGGACATGATTCTAAGTTTGTTAAATACTCATGTTGAGAAATACAAGATTAGATTGGAGTGTTTACAAAACATTTTGCTCAATGAAATGATTGAGTGTAGCAAAGAAACAATAAATTCGGGAGCCTAAGAAAAGGAAGCTGGCGAAGTTATCTCTCACTTGAACGAGCAATTCAAACTATCTCTTTCCAAACTAAAAAATAAAATGAATGAGTTAAGGAAATTCATAAAATTAGCTACTATCATCTACAACTATTGCATCTATTGGCCCCATGCAGTCAACAATTACAAAGAGAAGATGGATCAGATTGAAAAAAAATTGAATAGCATTGGAAAAACTCTTGATATATCTCAAGATTCAGATGGCACCATCAGGAGAAGAATCTGGGAGCTACAGTTAGCACACATAAAAATTCAATTCTTTGAGAACACTCTTGTGGATAATTTTTGGAAGGTGAAGAACCTAACCGAATGTAGGTTGGAGCAGATGGTGGAAATATTGAGGAATGGTGAGAAACTAGAACAAACAATTACATTTCCTGAATCTTTAACTGAAATTGTCAACAAGACTTCCAAGAATAATAGTTTGATCATTATCATTGGAAAAACAATAGATGCTTGAAAGAAATTCCTTCCGAAAATCAAGAAAAACCATAAGATAATCTTCTAAAGATAGTAGTTAGTTTTTTTCAAGTTTTTGAAGTTTTGATCAAAGAATGAGAACTATTGGCATATATGTGATGAAGTTTTGAAGCATTGAGGATTTTGAACACATGTTTTGTCAATTCGTATCAGCATATAAGTGTTTTTTCACCATTCACTTTTTGTCATTTTTGGCACATGACATCGGTGCTTTGTCATTGATGTCAAAGGGGGATATAATGCAGTGAAAAATTCCTTATAGGGGGAGAGAATGCAGTGTAAATCTTAGGGGGAGAAAGTAGAGTAAAAGTTTGGCAGTATACCTAAAATGATTTTGAAACTTAGTCATTTTTCACTAAGTGTCTCCATCGATGCCAAAGGGGGAGATTGTTGGCATAAGGCATGTAAGTGTTGTCATTGATGGAAACTATGGCAACCTTAATGACATCTAGTCTATAGTAGAGTTTTCACATTTACCAACAGAACAGAGTAAAGAATAGGGCATCTGGTTATAGGCATAAAATTTGATCTAAACAACTCACCAGACAAATATTTTGGGTTGTGGACCTTTGAAGAAGGTTTGTTGATGTTTGCAGTATCTTGGTGAAGGTTTATTTTGATGCGCACTCACTGGTACGTGATCTAGGAGATCCAGTGTACTAATTTTTTAGTTATTTGTGCTATAAGGATGACCTAATGAATATAGTAATCATGGATGCATAAGGATTAATTAATTAAATATCTTCATGCTTGATTATGTTTGTTTGGGTCCTCTCTTTGTCTTAACCAACTTTGGAGGATGCACATAAAGAATTCAAGATGGATCTGGCCGACAAGATGAAGGTAACTTAATATTTTATGAAGTCGACTGATGAATGAGTAAATCCTTGTTAGAAAATATATATATATATGAGATCAGCTCTATAATGCAAGGTATGTGATTGGAAGTGAAGAAGTGTGGAAGCATGTGAATATGTGTGTAGTGTGAGATTCAGTAGAATAATAGTACGAACTTGTCTATGTGTGATGTGAAGAGCAAAAAAGAGCATAGCAGACTAGAGCAATGAGAAGAATTAGTCTATAGGACCAAAAATCAATCTATGAGCTTCACTGAAACTATCACCTAGCATAAATAGATTCTATTATATCATTTCAAACTTAAGATGGACTTAATCTGAACTTTTGTATGGCAGTGTGCCTTCTTCTTTTGAGCAGTGAGCTCTAGGCAGTGTGCCTAAATGCAAGTGCATTCCTTTTGTAAATAATTATATTTGAGTATTCAAATTGTGGATTAACCTCCACCATGGTTTTTCCCCTAATAGGGTTTCCACACAAAAATTGGTGTGTTATGGTGTCATGAATGATTAATTTGAATGCATACATCTTTTCTTTAATGCAATGTTGAAATGGTTTCAAGTTTTAGATTGATGAAGTTTAAAATTTTTTGAACACTAATTCAGCCCCCCTCTTAGTGTTCCCTTGAGTCCAACACTAAGGACTGACCATCTCACCAAAAGAAGAAAAATATTCCTTGGTAAAATGCTCAATTCTTGTTTGAAATTTTGTGATAAATTCATCCTTCGATGCTAGTTTGCGATAAAGCTTGAGCCTATGCCCATTTAACAACATTGTTTTTCTCTCTCCATCTATAGGTATTAATTGAACAACTCCATTATTGAATACCTGTGCAATCTCATATGGACCAAGCCATCTTGTGTGTAATTTCCCCTTAAATTCTTGAAACCTTGAATCAAACAACAAAGTCCAATCTCTTGCAGTAAACTGCTTACTATGGATATTTTTATCATGCCATTGTTTCCTTTGCCCTTGAATGATTTTAACTCAATGCAAAGCTTCAATTCTCATCTCATCCAGCTTATTCAGCTGCATTATTCTATTCTTTTGTGCTTCAATAAGATCTATCCCTATATTTACAATTATTCAGAGTGTCTCTAACTCAAACTCAATACGAAAGATATGTATTTTTCCATAAAACCAGCTTGTATGGTGAGAATCTAGTAGTTGGCTTCCATATTTATTATATGCCCATACATGTTCAGTTAACCTATTAGAACAGTCATTCTTTCTAGATGAGCTTATTTTTGTGAAAATATTTTCTAGCTCTTTATTGGTCACCTCTACCTATCCATTTGCTTGGGGATGGTAGGGTGATGATTTTATGTCTTGAACTTGATATCTAGCTAGAAATTCTTGAAGAATCAAAGACATGAATTGTGGCCCTTGATCTAACACAAGTACTTTAGGTGCCCCATACCTTTGTAAAATTTTCTTGTATATGAAATCAACAACTTTCTCCTCCTCAGCAGCTAGCAATGATTTGACTTCTACCTATTTTGTAACATAATGAGTACATACAAGTATGTAATGATTTCCCTTTGATGGTGGATCTATTGGGACAAGGAATTCAATACCCCACTTTTCAAATGGCTCAACTGAAACTTGTGTCTGTGTTGGCATTTTTGTTGATCTTGTAGGCCTCCCCATTCTTTGACACTGATCACAATGTCTGATATAATGAGATGTATCTTTAGTCATAGTGGGCCAGAAATAGCCCGCTCCCAATATTTTATGCACTGTTCTTATTGTGGAGTAATGTCCTGCTTCTAGTTCATCATGGCATGCTCTTAATATATCATATAATTTATTTTCCTGCACACATTTCGCATCACATGATCTAGGCACATTTTAAACAAAAAACCATTAATTCATTCAAATTGTGAGCTTTCCCTAATCAATCTTTTGTTTTTGTTTTTTTGAAAAATAAGGACATTTCCCAGTTACTAAGTAATTTGCAATATCAGCAAACCATGGTGACTGAATAGATATTGCAAATAGATGTTCATCAGGAAATGTATCTTCTACAGGTTCATTATTACCTTACAAAAGCATTCTTGACAAAAATTCAACTACAACATTATCTCTACCTGGTTTATCAATGATGGTTATATCAAACTCTTGTAGTAATAACAACCATCTAATTATATGTCCTCCCACAATAGCTTTGTTCATAAGATAATGAATTGTTGCATGGTTAGTATGCACAAAACTTTTATATCCAGTGATGTAAATTCAGAATTTGTTTATAGAAAACACAACCGCTAAGAATTCATTCTTGGTAGTAGTGTAGTTTAGCTATAATGGATTGAGGTTTTTTCTTACATAATATATAGAATGCATTTCCTTAGATTCATCCTTTTTTTCTAGAACTACTTTGATTGCAAAGTTGGACCTGCATATGTATTGATATAAAATGGCTCACCCCAAACTGGACCAGCAATAATGGGTGAAATTGTTAAAGCTTGTTTAATTTGTTCGAATGACTCCTAACATGATGAAGTCCACAAAAACTCGGAGTATTTCTTCAAAAAAATAAAGAGTGGACCTGCAATTTTATTGAATCCTTGAATAAACCTTTTGTAATAATCAAAGTGTCCTAAGAAACTCCTTACATCTGTTTCTGAGGTACAAGTATTTGTAAAATTATTTCAACTTTCTTTAGGTCTACTTTAATTCCTTCTTTTGACATGTGATGACCTAAGAAAATTCCTTTTGTCATCATTAGGAAACTTTTATCATGGTTTAAAGACATCCTATGTTCTTTACATCTATTTAAGACTTTGTCCATACTTTCCAAAGATTCTTCATAGGTTTTTCCATGGACTATGAAATCATCCATATAAACTTCCACACATGTTGTTCTTAGGTCTACAAAAATAGCAAGAACAACATGTTAAAAGGTTGTAGGAGCATTTAATATCCAAAAGGTAGAACCCTATAAGTGAAGGTTCCCCATGGACATATAAATTTCATTTTATCTTGATCCCCTAAAGCTACCTGAATCTGGTTGTAGCCACTAAACCCATCAAGAAAGGAAAAATAACTACTTCCAGACAAATTGTCCAATACCTGATCTATAAAGGGTATTGGAAAGTAATCCCTTTTTGTATCTTTGTTTAATTCTCTATAGTCCATATATACCATCCATTTCTTGTTTTTCTTATGTACAATGACTAGTGGAGAAAGCCATTTTCTATCAGAAATAGGATAAATGAATCCTACTTGGAGTAATTTCTCTATCTCTAATTTCACAAAATCTCTTAGTGTAGGGTTGATTCTTCTATGAGGTTGTCTTATGGGTTTGAAATTTTGGCCTTGACATTGCACCAAAAGATCGACCTTTTTAATGTTGGATACAAGCGTTAGTTAAGATCCTTGGGAAGTGGTTAAACCATGTCACGAACCCAAAGGGAGATGTTGGTGGTTAGTCCAATAATCCCCCCCTCAGTGTAACCCAAGGGGTTTGAACCCGTGACCAGATCTAATACCAATGATTGGCCTTGTTGTTGCACCAAAAGATCAACCTTTCAATTCCCAATACAATCATCAGTTAAGATCCATGGGAGGCGGTTAAACCATGTCGCAAACCTGAAGGGAGATGCTAGCGGTTAGTCCAACATGACATCCTCAGTATACATGTGGTGTGTACATATATCTAGATGGATTCCTCTCATATCCTTATAATCCCAAGCGAAGTCTTTTATATTTTTCTCCAAAATTCCTTTTAAACCTTCCTCTTGTTTTTTTTGTTAAGGCATTGTTGATTAGTAGAGGTTTATCAACTTGAATTAATATTTTTTTTGTCTTTTCCTAAAGATTCGAGGGATCACCAATTAAAGTGTTCAAAGGACAAGGATGCGGTAGTAGTTGATGAAGTAACCGAATCTCATCACATTTTATGTTTCTAGAAAAAAGGACAACATGGTAGATTCTCTAAGTCACAACAACCTTCCAAGTCTTCCTCTTCTATGTCCAATAATTCCTAGTATTCCTAAGCATTCTCTTCCAAGGTCATCATTGCAAGGCCCCTTATTTCTTCATCTTTAGAATCAGGATCATCAATCCAGATTTGATTATGCGATGTTAAATAAGGTTTTCGTGGTGGATACAGAGTTAATTCCTTTTGTCTAATCCCATTAGAAATAGTCATACTACTAGATCTACAATCAATTAGCACAATAGTTGTTTGTAACCAAGGTCTCCCTAAAATCATAGGATACCTCATCTTTCTCTGCTTAGTTTGTAACACAAGCTGGTCAATAGGATAATCCCAGGTTTTAATAGTGATAATGACATCCTCAAGAATTCCTTCAAGTTTTGCAATTGATTGATTAGCTAATTGCAGAACTATAGTTGTTGGTTTGACATTCATAATTCCTATCTTTTTTGTTGTTTCAGTAGTAATAAAATTAATGGAAAATCCTAAGTCAAGAAGAAAATTTTGAATTTCAATACCATTAATGCAAAAAGTACAGGACTTCCTGGACAATCATACTTATGTGTAATTAACTTCCCTCCAACTTGAATTGTAGGGGGCAATTTATTTTTCCTTCCTGGAGTCTTAACACATAGATTTATAACCACATGATTGATTTATGGTATGTCATGGATAGCTCTTAAAAGGAGAATTTCAATTTTCATTTTCTTAAGCTCATCAATAATCTAAGGATCAATGGGATCATCATTTTTATCATTTTTTTAAACTATTGATTCATGATGAAATCATGAAGGAAATGGTGTGTGTTTAGCATGATATTTCTTGATTTCTTTTTCAATCTCTTTCACTAAATTTTGTTGTTGATCTTCCTTAGTTTCATCCATTTTTGATGGTATAACTCTATTATTTAAATGGATATACTTTATTTCAATCTTATTTAGGTTATTTGTATTCAAATCAGCATTATAGGCAGGTTGCTGAGGTTTAACATTCTTAGGATTGGGAACTAGCTGAGCAGGTATCTGAGTCTGATTGATTGGTTCAAAGCTTGAGGGTTGGTTTTATCTAGTTGTTTGATTCTGCTTCCAGGGTTTCTTTTGCCCTTGATTTTGTCATTGATTGTTTCCTTGATTAGGGTGCCACTGATTAGGCTTCCATTGGGTCTAATTCTACTACCATTGAGGCTAGTTTGGCTACCACTAAGGTTGGTTCCATTGTGGATATTCAGGTTGCCCCTATAGTGGTACCCAAGGGTTTGTCATAGGTGGAGGTGGATTTTTCATTTGTTGAGGGTTCAACTACGATTGGGGATTCCATTGGCCAGGGGAATCCCATTGGTTATACCACTGATTTGAACCCCAATTAGAATTATTTCTAGACTGACCAAAGGTAGGGTTAAACTATCTTTGTCCTACAAAATTCAATTCTTCTTCTACTGGTCCTGCATTTTTCAACTGATTCCTAATTTTTGGAAGGAAACTACATTTTCTAGTAGAATGTTTCTTTTCACATTTCTCACATAGATCTACCTGATTAAGAGGAAATTATCTTAGTGGATTCTTATCCCTACATTTAGGATAGTAAATGGAAAAAGGTTTAACTTTTCTTTTATCTAGCTGAGAACTAAGATGAAGGAGGATGTTTGTTTTTAGATTTGCAAGTTCTTCCATAACTTTGGATACATCACCAGAGGAACCTTTTTTTCTTCTCCTATAACCTGGTCTTATTCTGGAGTAATTCCTAAAAATATTAATGATTTCCTCAAAGGTATATTTATTAATATCTCCTTTTCCTATCAAATTCAGGGCATCTCTACAATCATCATCAATGCCTTTTAGAAAGATAGATTTACTAATTTCTTGATCTAAACAATTTTCACACCTCTACCAAATGAATTGATACCTATCTACATAGTCCTCTAAGCTCTCATCTTCCAACTAAATCATTTTAAATAGTTCTTCCTTTCTATCATGGAATCTACAATAATCTCGATATTTATCGAAAGACTATCTCCATTTCATCCCAAGTTTTTATTGAGTTTGCATTCAATCCCATAAACCATCGTAAGGATGATTCTTTAAGAGTGGATGGAAATAATTTCAATTTTTGATTGTCAGATGTATAATCATAAGTTTGAAAAAATACTTTGAACTCAAATAAAAAATGATAAGGATCTTCCAATTTTTTCCCAAGAAATGTAGGCAAAATAGAGGGCGAGATATTTTTCATTGGTTGTTCATTTGCTTAGTGATTTATGACAATGGGAAAGGAAATGTTTTTGATAGGAAACTCCTCCTGCTGATCTTTGTCTCCCATATTTTCTAACTGGGTAGATCCTATCCTAGGTGAACTCGTAGTACTAGACTGGGATCCTTCTAGGTATACCTCTAAATCTCCTCTTACAAGTCTTCCAGGCTGGTCTCTATACCTGTTCATTAACTAATAAATAAATTATTACCGACACTTAAGGCTTTATATTTTATTTTGAAGCCTAAATCTTCCCCAGCAACGATGCCAAAAATGATGGTAGGAAGTCGATGCTGTCACAATTCCTACTCATTTAATCTATTGAATGTCAACCCAAGGGTGTCTGAAGCTATGTGCAGTAAGAGTTGGATCAATTTTTGGGGGGTTTTGTTGGTTCTGGATCGATTAGGAGCATTTTGGAGTTATTTTCAATGCTCAATTAGGAGCGGTTTTGTACTACACCTATTTAATCAAAAGCGGTTCTATTCTATTTTCCTATTTCCTGACTTATTCTAAATAACCTTTAAAATAGAAGTAAAATAAAGAGGGTATATTACGAGTCAATTTAGATTATGAAAGAATGGAAGATTAATCTTATCTACTTTGCTGAATTCTAAGATCTAATTAAAATTGAACTAATTGCTTTAGAAATAAAATATTCCATTCCACACTTCACTAATTCGAAAAGTAACTATTCCTCTTTGCATAGACTCCATTAAAATGATAATTCAGGATTTTGTAGATCTGTAAATGATTCTTAACTAAGAAATAAGTCATGGGAAACAGTGAAATAAACTCTGATCTAACATCCTTTCCAATACATAACAAATGCAATGATTCTAATTTTAAAGAATGCAAAAAATTTAAACATAGCAATGGAAAATGAACTTAACAACTAACAGAGTCACCTAGAAAATGTGCTGAAAATAATACAACGTATATTTGAGATCAATTTCTTCCTTATTTTTATATTTCCATAGAATTTTCCCAGACAGGGACGAAGTACAAAAAAAATAATTCTAACTTAAAACATAAAATGAAATTACATGAGAAGGATCAAAAACTTGATACAATCTAACATCCAACTGTGTTGGGACTGGATATAAATATCCATATTATTTCACAAAAAAAAAAAAGCAAGAAACTTAATCTAGTCCTAGTCTAAAAAGTATCTTGGCGTGCAGGAACATATTTGGCGAAGATTCTTGTAACTGCCTTCAACTGTATTGATTTCCAGATTTCCAAATTGGTCGTGCTTTGCTGGAGCTTTGGTTGTAGTTAGAAAAGTCTTCATTTTGCATGATGAGTTAAAAAGGAGATCAACAGATAATAACTCATTTGAGGATGAGTCATCAACAATCAGCCATTCATCACTCTTAAAACGGAAACAATTATCATTTGTGTCGAGAAATAAATATCAACTCTAGTTGCATAATAAAGGTGCACATATCATAAAGCATTCATAGATTAATCACCACATTAATCATGCACTTAACAGAAAAAAAAGAATTAATATTGAACATTCATAATCTAAGTCTTAATACCTCATTAAGTTCATAAATGCATACATAAAGGAAAATATTATGAGTTTTAAAGCCAAATTATAAAGTTTTTAAAAGGTAAAAACTTAATGATTATGAGGTTTTTACTAGGCCTCATCAATAGCATGACATGTGTGTGTGTGTGCAATAAAAAAATGCATACATGTGTTTGACTATGCTAAATATCCATACATCACATCATATTATTAGATCATCATAGCATTTAATTAACATGTAAATAAATGTGTTAAATTAAATCATGATTAGCATCTAATAAAACTACACATCCATATAAACAAGTAACATCCATAGCATGAGCATACATGAAAATGGAAAACATACACATAAGAAAATCCATGATGTTGAAACTGATGTATATATGTCCAATGTATGAATCAAATGTCATGTACATGTATCAGGCCACTGCTATAAAAATGAGTGGTTGTTGGATATGTGTCTATACAAAAGATATACAAGTATGCATGTATATATACATCTGACTACAAAAATAATATACAAAATAGGGGTCTTATCCCCATGGCATGTGGATCCCCGAGCCCTCTAGCTCTGGCGGCCACTCTAGTGCTCTGGGAGGAGGTTGCATGGTGGTATGCGATCGAGATCGGTGTGAGCATGATGTGGATAGACCCGCTCGTATCCCTTTGAGCTCCCCTTGAAGTGAACATATATCCATCTTCACCTGGATAAGCTCCTACTATAGTTGTTGGACATCTACTAGGATCATGGTTGCTACTTGCATGTCGAGCTCATCGATGCGGCTCTAAAGAGCATCACAAGTCACCTTGGTGGCATCAACTCTCCTCACTGTCGTGTCTCACTCAATGAGCACCATCCGGAGCTCCCCCGATAGATGATCTCACTGATCCTTGGTGGCTATCAACTCCATAGTTAGCTGCACCACCTTTGCACCTCACTCCTCATATGCAATCCATAGACATGCTACTAGCTCAAAAGTGGGGGCATGCCTCCCTGCTGAAATAGGATGATAAGCCTCTAGGACTGTCCCATGGATAGACATAGTGGGGGAATGCCTCCCCGTTGAAATAGGCCAATAAGCCTCTAGGACTATCCCTTGGATAGACACAACGGGGGCCACCTCTGAAATACACTAAGCTATAAGCTTAGTCCATCCCTATGCATCCTCTACAATCAAAAAGAGAGAGAATAGGATCAATATCACATGGCATGTTTATATATAAGAAGAATAAGAAAAAATACGAAAGGAATGAAAGTAACAATAATGCAATATGTATACCTGGATCCCCTAGATGCCATGTGGGATTAGGGTGTGGATCAACACTTGGGCCTATTCTGTCGGTATTAGTGGCCACCCCAAAATATGCTAGCACTGTTGTTGGGCCAGTGGAGACTAGTGGTGCTAAAGAAAGAGGGGTAGCTTGGGGGGAGTTGATCTCCTCCTCCGTCGTGGCCTCACAGGCACTACCTCCTCCTCCTCTTGCATTTTCTTATCCTCCTCCTCTGCACCACTCTATTGGTGACCTATCCTCCTATCATGTTGAGGTTGGCAAGACTCATCCTCCTATGGGACAGGGTCCCCTCTCGGAGCACCCTCACTAAAAAATGGAGTAGGATGATGCCTCTCCCACCATCGTGTGAATTCTACCACCACCCTGACATTATAAACTACTGCCATGGCCAGTAGATCATGATCAAGCTCATCACCATCTAAAAAGATGATGTCTATAATAGAGGGACAAGGTTAATCACCCACCCTCACTACACTATGGTGTGCCCTGGTGTATGTGGTCACGTCGGGTGGTATGGTTTGTACATGGCCATGCTACCACATGACCTGACTCCAATAATAAGATACAATAATATAGTCGTAGTGACCCACTAGAAAATGGTCTTGTTGTAGGTTCCTAAGGAACCTGCTATCATCAACCCACCTAAAATAGTAGTGGGGTCTCTAGCAAACCTCTCCCGCAACAACAGTATCAAACTGCAACCTCCAAAATTGTAAATCCCTGAAGTGCCACAACCCTATCATGTCATACTAGTGGGCCATAAGGACATCATACGGTCATTGTTGGGGAAAACTGACTAGCCCGATGCACATGATGTGGGTGAATGCCCACACATACAAAAGTGTGCATGTATTAAGACTATGATACTCATATTGAATGTATCATCAGAGCTCCTAGTAGAGGTGCGCCAGCATGTTGTGCCCCCAAGAAAACATAGTCCTATGCTCAACCATCTCTCTGATAATTAGGATGAGGCCTTGATGCAGATGTGAGCCTCGCTGATCTATGGTGATCTAGAAAGAAATTGTCACTACCATCACCCAGCATAGCAATGGTGATGTCTTCCTCACTTGTTCATACCAGTGCGTGTATATCCCATGCCGATCGGGTGTCATCTAGGGCCACCTATTGTTTGCAAATGGCCTAGAGTCGAGGATTCAATAGACATCCTCTAGGGTGATGGTCATCTCTCTTTAGGGTAGATGGAAATATGAGGTGGTAGCATCTCATCGCTCCATCAGACCAATGAGCATCCCATCATGGTATCACATCTCTGGCATAGTGAATACATGCCAGAGACTGACCTGCTCCAAGTGCGTGACCTCATTCGATGATAAGCGATCTCTCTTCTCACGGATGAGGCAAAATGCTCACTCTTCGGGATGCTCCTATATTTTTGGATAATATTGCAAGAAAGTAAAAAATTCTAAGTCAGAAACCTGATCATGGTAAGCAAACATGCGAAAGGACATATGTGCACTATGTAGACGTTTGCACAACGTGCTTGCATCTTGGACTGCCATGGTTGCTTAGAGGATGCTAGCACATTATTGGGATGACAATGCAGATCTAGGACCCCAATGTGCATCCTGAATGATAGTGCATAAAAGGGACATAGGCGCACATTTTGGATGCCTGCATAGCTCTAATAATGAAAAATCTAAAAAAAAAGAGCAAAAACGGACAAAAAACGAGACTCAGAAGCCTACCTGGTCAACCCTAGAGGATGTCCTGCGAAGATGTCATCATGTAGCTTCTCTAGCCTCAACACCTCGTACTCCCTCCTACTCGACATTTTTGACTTTTCTCTCACAAAAATCAACAATCTTCTCGTAGTGAATAGTGAAAATGACCCTTCTAGGGGCCCACCTAGGTATATATAGGCCCCCAGGGGCCCATTTTTCCTAGAGCTTGTGCCCCTTGATTTCTCCTGAATTTACCCCACCATGTTGGGGGAAAACTTAGGAGGGGGAATATACTCATCTCTTGATCATATTTTTCCTCTGAATTGACGCCTTTCTTCTTGATCATTCTTCTCTCCCTGGTAATTTTCTTTGATTTTTTTTCGAAACTAACTCAAAATTTTAGTTTTTGTAGGACACATTTTTGCACAACCTTTTTGTGATCATGGTGTTGATGATTGTTGAGATTGAGAGCTAGGACATCCTTGATACCATGTGGCTCAACCTTAGTGACCTCTATAGTTCTTCTTTCTAACATGCATTTTTGTAAAATCAAAAATTTGGGTGAAATTTTTCTTCTCTACTTTAGTGAGGCTGATTTTTTCCAAAATCGAGCCCACTAAAGTAGGGGAAAAATTTAATGTCGCAGAATTGCACCTAGGGATAATTCCACATTTTTTTTATCTTGCCTAGAATTTATGACACCTTAGGAGCATTAATGACAAAATCACATGAGACAAAATTTCACAATTTTGACTCCATGTGGACACATGGAAAAACAAAAAAAGCCTAACAAGGTGTTTCCCAAAAATCTAGTCCTTGGACGCCTGCGTGGCGTGCGAAATACGTGTGGTACGCTAGCATCCTAGCAATTTTTCGAGTTTGAAATGATGAATCTAGAACCCTAACCCTTGTGACACATGTCCTAGTGGTTAGGTATGAAGTAAAACGGCTCTCTTTCACCCTTGCATGCATTAAAAACTCCATTTTGGCCCTCATTTTGGGGTTGGAAGCTATCTATTCAATCATTGTCACCACTTGCTCTAGTCTTGGGTAAGCTTTATCTTTGAATAGCAACACTTTTACTGGCAAAGCCATGTCGGATAGAGGTCCCTCCAGTAGCTACAAACTCTCGAGCAACTACCATCTCTCAAGCAAGCACATTGTGGTGCACCCATGTGCTCCTGAAGAGGGTCTTGACCCGTGGGTAACACTATCTCTCCTTACCACTCCTTCCTACTAGTTCATTTACTACTTTATGGTGCGGGCTCTACTTCGAAGCAGGTTTTGTTTTCACCACATACTTTGTTATTTCCTTTACACTCTCTACCAAACCTAGTTGTTTGTGGAGGTGGGAACACCAATACAGGGATCTAACTGAGGTAGAACCCTACACAACCCCAAGCTTTTCCCCTTGGTCTTTTGTGTGTAGGTTACAAAGGGAAGCTTGGAATAAAGATTCAGATGCACAAAGGTAATCTTATCTTAAGTTCTCTCATATTTTCCTTTATTTCTTAGCTTTTTGTCGATTGTTTGATCCTACGCACCTTTAGTCCCAAGTTGAGAAATAAGATTCAGCTTCATCCATCTGAGCTCCCGAGTTCTTTGCAGCTCAGGACACCAATGCATCTCGTGGATGACAATGCACCATGCTAGTGTCCTGAAACTGTGCTAAAATCTTTTGGACAAGAGCATCAACTAGGGATGGAAGTCTTATTCTTCCAATACTTGAAGCTGCTCTCTCACTTTTCTTCATAATTTCATTGACCCATTTAGTTTGAGGTGTATAAGGGCAGTTTGTTCCTTGGTGATCTCTTGAGAAGAAAGAGACTCATGTGCAATGAATCTCTCTTATATCACAATTATTAAATACAAAAAACTAAATTATTGATGAAATTGAATTAAATATTAAATGGAGATTTTGGAATATTCTAAAATTTGAATGAAATAAGTTGACTGATGTTGACTTTGTGAACTTTTGAAAAATTATAAATTGTATTTTACCAAGAACTGAATGTTACTAATCAATTTTCAAGTGCAAGTGTGTACAGTTGCAGGGTGATAGGTTGAGGGATAAGAACATGGTTGAAGTAAGATTATCTATCCATATCGAATGGTAATCTAGTTGGAATCTGGGTGAACATACCACAAATGACATGATGAATCGCATTTGAAATAATTTTCATATGTAAGAAAATGAAATTTCCTAACTCAAATTGTCTATGTTATTGAAAATAATGGCTTGTAGATTTAAATTTTGTCTACTCAAAATTTGTGTTTGAAGAAACGAAAGAAACTTTCATTTTAATATATATATATATAGATGCTCAAATTTGAATTTAAGTTCCCTATTGTAAGTAATAGTGTATGGAACATGTAATCCATTTCAAATAAACTTATACATGAATGCATATATATATAAATATATGTGCACATTATTCAAATATATTATAAATAAGAATGAACCATTTAAATACATATCGAAATAATTAAATAAATAAATATATATATATATTACATATATATATATTATATATTACATATATATATACATACATATACATATATGAATGAAAATTCAACTTTAATATCAAATCCAATTCGATAACCAACAATTCTCTAATATCAGACTACTGAGAAATCAAAGAAGATTGTGTAGGACATGGCCTTCCATGATAATAATGGAAATATTCGAATGTGTAGTGGCTGGTGGCAAGGAAATAATTCCTTTGCCAAAGACATGCAAAAAATAAGAGGTTGTTGTTTCCATTTTGAAAATACAGGAATAGGAAAAAAATCACTAGAAGAAGTGGATTGTTGGGAAGGAAAAAGCAAGGAAAGCTCATTCGAATACGATATCTTAGGTAATCCAGGCACTTAAGAAAACAAACTCGATTTTCTCCAATCTTTTCTTCCTCATTGTTGAATGGTATTCTTTCATTTTATACTTCAATTTTATTATTCAAACAATATGATTCATTTTGATAAATGCCATGGCCTTGGGTCGAATGGCATGTTGTTGACCATTGTTGGGTCTCTCAGCCTATGTTGTATTGTATGAGTTATATTTTTTTGTAGAAACCTTACATCTAGCTCTTTGAGCTAAGTTGATCCTTAGAGTATTAAGTTCGCACTATTCTTAAAATTGTACTTTCATGCAAGACATTTGATGGAAATTGGAATCTCTATTCTGTTACGCTGTAAAATTATGATGAACAAACATTATTAAGGATCAAACAATGAACCCTTGAAAGAGGGTTTATAACCCTATTTTTTATTTTAAAAAGGTTTTTTTTCCATTGTATTGGTTGGTCGATGCTTGAAGAGCTTCAAAGGATTGTTCATTAACTCTTTTGCATTTAAATGTTTAGCCCAGAATGGCTAGTGAAGTTTATTCCAATGACAGTGTGTTTGTTGCTATTATTCTTTATGTAGGATCAACTACAATCTGGGGAGGATAAGAGACCCATTTGTATAATTTATTTTCTTTTAATTTATCAAAACCTTGTTATTGAATGGGACAATAACATAAAGGGGGATTTTTTGAATATTTCTTAAGCCTGGAAAATGTATGTAGGTTGTCATTTGGTGAGAAACCGACCCCATTAGATGAGAACAGTGACATGAAATTCATGTTTTGGATGCAAAAAAATTCTATATTTAGAATATCTCTGCATGCATAATATAAAACAATAAGCTCACATGGGAAATTTCAAGTGTATTATTGATGTTTAGAAAGGAGAAACCCGACCATTGGGGATTGGTTGACTCAGAGAAACCATAGTCTATTGTTGCAACCTAAAATACATGAGTATTGTTTGAACATTAGACATATTGTCATTATGTATGAAATAGGGCAATTTTGACCTAATTATTTTTTATGCATTGTGGAAAAATTGTTTTGTATTTAATAGTGAATAAATTCTTGTAAAGTTACCATTTCACATGTAAATAGCTTGAGACCTACAAAGAAAGTAAACAAAAATATTTTTCTTTAAGGGTAACTGTTTAGTTGAAAACAAAAATATGTTGATGTAAACAGTGGATATTCTTTTGCAAACAACTTTGTTTTTTTAAAAGGTTATCTTTATAGATGAAAAACAACGTTTTTTATAACTATTTATAGGAAACGATACATGTTCTATTTAAACAATGAATGTACATATGTTAACAACTTGTTTTATAATTTTTTAGTAGGAAATATTTCATCTATTCAAATAATGAATGTACATATGTAAACACCTAGTTTTACAACTGTTCAATAGGAAACATTATTTATTTTTCTTAAATAATGAAAGTACATTTGTAAGCAATTAGCTTTATAATTGTTTAGTAGGAAACATTAATTGTTTTTATTAAGTAGTGAATGTTCATATGTGAACAATTGGTTTCATAATTGTTTAGTAGGAAATAGTATTTATTATGTTCAAATAATGAATTTTCTTATGTAAACAACAATGTTAGAGAAACATAGTAGTGAGAATGCTAAAACACTATGTGTGAAACTGTTAGCATAGACTTGTTTTGTTTTATTATTTTTGCAATGGAATGTCAAATGAAATACTATTTAAATATTACAATATGAATTAATGATTATTTAAGAATGTATGCACAAACTTAAAAAATAGTAGGCACATATATGTGTATGACATAGACTTTTTCTATGTACATACACATACTTGTGACATACCTTCTTTTGTTTTCAATACATTTTTATAAAGGAAAATTCTTAAGATGATAAGTAGAAAATAGTCATAAGAATTATGTGACTAATTATTGAATTACTCTATGAATCAAAAATTTGATTTTAGTTTAGAGTATAAAATTAGCTTTCTATTTCTTCTTTTGAATACATTTGTGAAAGAATAATTTGAATATTAGAACAAAATAGTGATACCTTAGTTGACTAGAGCATCTATGGGTAGTTTTTGCTAGAGGGTAGATAGTTTTTATAGTAGAAAGTTACCTTCTAGGATGGGTGTCGAAATAGAGTTTAGAGAGCATAGGTTTGCTTTACCAGAACCTATTATTTGTTGTTCTTGTAACACACTTATTATGCTTGGCCAAGCAATATAGTTCATTATGTATATATGAATGAACTCTATGGTTTCACTCTTTGTCATTCCTAGTATAGATCTTGCACTTTCTTTTCAAGCTTGTAGATAGAAATTGTATGTTGATGTTTAGGCACATACTAAATTCTGCCTTGCAGATTGCTCTCTTGCTAAAATTTTCATATAGGTTCAGGCATTCTTCAAGTTGGAATAATATTGGGAAAGCGTGAGCTTTTAGGTTGGGCGGTAAAGCGCTTAAACCATGTTCTCATCTACAAGAGGAGGCAAGTGTTCAAGAAGAATCTTAGTTGTTCACTAGACTATTATAGTCTATGATGTAACTTCATGAAATTTATTCATGTACTTGATGAAAAATGTCCTATATAATGACATTGTGGCCTTAGGAGCCAAGTAAAACTTGATATTGTAATTTGTATTTTGAAGTGAATATAAGAATCTTTGACTCATTTAAATGGACATGTGTAGCTATGATGGAATTTAGCCACTAGTTATGTCTTTTTAATCTAGAGTATATTCATTTTTCATTTACAATAATATTAATTAAGTAATAATTTGGAATGGGTTATTATAGAGAGAGGGATAGAGAGACCAGAGAGAGAGAGGTGAGGAGGGAGAGAGAGACCCAAGAGGGAGGGAGAGAGTTATCTAGTTAGGGTGGGATAGAGGGAGGGAGATGTGATGGTGGATTATGGAACATAGGGATCCAAAGTGGATTTATAGGATGGAGAAGGGATAACGATAATGCTTTTGGGTTGGTATTATTGATGGGGATGATGGGAAACACCAATTATGGTCTTCAGAGGAGTTAGATTGGATTTCACAAAGGTTGTATCAATATTTTATGGATTGTGAGGCTTCAAAGATATATTCAAGACCTTGTGATCATAAATTTTATTTTATTTGGATGGGATCCAATATACTTTGTTCATGTAGGCCCAAGGCTTTACCTTGGTAGTTCATGTTCTTGGGAATTTGGTTTAAATTAGGGTTTTTATTACTAATTAAGAAAGCTACAAGTTCCTTATTAGGTGGATGATGATGGATGGTTACATTGTAATTTCAGACCATTTTCAAAAATATATTATGTTTTCTAATAAGAGTGATTTATTTCTTCTTCTTGTAAGATACAAATTGTGTTTTCAATCAATCTTTGTTAAGTGGACCGTGGTACATTGTGAAAATAACAAACTAGTTTTTATATGATAAGAAAAGGGTCATCCTATAATAATGGGTTATACGTTTTGGCCAAAATTGACATTGAAATCAACATTTTGAATAAAATATTCACTTTTCAACATCTATAGTAGCTAAACTATTAGAAATTTCAAGATGATGCAAACTAGTGATTTGTGATATTTTTGTTGGAAACACAAGGGCAGACAACTAAGTGGTGGGGTGAATCAGTTGTCACAGAAATTATACTTATTAAAATTATTCTTAGATCTGATAAATAAACATGAAAGCATAAACCATCACACATCAGAAACACACATAACACCAATATTTTTTACGTGGAAACACTGTTAGGGGAAAAACCACAATGGAGGTTAGTCCACAAGTTTATACTATGTTAAAAGTATTATAAATGGGGAATGCACATGCATTTAGGCACACTACCTAGAGCTCACTACTCATATATAATAGGCTCATTGCCCAAAGGAAGACTCGCTGTCTTACAATCACATTCAAATTACATCCGACAGATCTTGAATCAGGAAAATAACATCTACTAATGCCTAATTACAATTTCGGTTAAGCACATGAACACTATCTTCTGCTCACTCTTCCTCACACTTTACTTCTTCCTTCAAAATATTATAACATTATTCACACATAGAAATTGCACATCTCGCTCACCAGTTAGCACCATGTAATCAAATGGTATAAACAATCGATCATATATATCTACATTTAAGGATAACATCAACTACATGTTTTTCCAACAAAATATGAAATGTGTACAAACTGTCGCCCCAATTTAATAAACAATTTATCAATGTGAACCAACCAATGCTGGCCAAAAAATAATAAGGACCCAAAATAGCATGTCTCAAACATGAAACACCTTTAAAAATTATGCCTCAAAGATCCACAACATGCTACAATCACCATGTCAGCTATGATCAAGAAAAAAATGAACTCATAGAGGAAAATCACCAATCGCAAGCACATAAAATCAATGCAAAATAACAACATAGATAAAGAATGATTTGGAAACATCCACAAGAATCATGAATCACCATAGAATCATCCGCAACAACTCAAATTACTAGAATCACATCATCTTCTTTTAGGATCACCAACTAAAGCAATAGAACAACTGTTAGAACACCGAAACTCATAACTTGATCAAATCTTCATGCAAACCTCTGAAACTTTCAGTGGATAAAATAGATATAATTGAAAAAAAATCCTTTAATCCACAACTTCTTATCATTAATATACTGAGCTACCATCTTACTAAACGTCACTGCATCACTGACAATCTTCAACTTATTTTATTACAATTTTCTCAATATCCTCGACATATGCAACCTTAAAGAAATTAATGCCAATAGTGTTGAGATCAATGAAAACCTCATATCAAAAATATCCAACAATCTCCCCCTTTGGCATTGATGGCAACACATGATGTGAAAAACACCATCAATGATACTTTATCTTAGCACTTTCTCCCCGTTAGATTTTGACTCTTTTCTCCTTAACTCTTTCACAGTTTTTCACAAGACTGTTCTCCCGCTTTGAAATCAATGACAAAGGTACAAATTCCACACAAGCTTTGAACTGCATGTCTCAACATTCGACTACTCCCTCTAAGTAGAAGCCACCACAACATCAATCTAGATCACAAGATATGACTATGAAATGCATGAACTGATGCAATTCAATGCATCTTAATTCTAATTAGGAGGGGTAATCATCCCTATCTTCCCTCTGAGATACTCAAAAGTATCCTTAGGAAAGGGTTTGGTAAATACATCTACAATTTGTTCCTTAGTAGGCATATACTCCAATTTGACTTCCTTTTCACTCACCTTCTCTCTCAAAAAGTGAAACTTGATAGATATATGCTTGGTTTTTGAATGTAGCACCAGATTCTTAGAAATGTTAATTGCACTTGAATTATCACATAATATAGCAATAGGTTCATCATACACAACTCTGATAGCTTTCAACATCTGTTTCATCCACAATACTTGAGTACAATTGTTATCAGCAACAATGTATTCTACCTCTGTAGTAGATAATGAAATGACATTCTGCTTCTTAATTAACCATGAAATTAGCTTATTTCCCAATAAAAATGTACCACCAATAGTGCTCTTTCTATCATCCAACTCTCCTGCCCAATCAACATCAGTAAAAGCACTCAAAGTAAGCTCATCTTTTTTAGGATACCATAGGCCAAAATCAATCATCCCCTTCAAGTATCTAAAAATCTTCTTCATAGCTATCACATGAGATTCCTTAGGATCAGCTTGAAATCCTGCAAAAATGCATACAACATTCATGATAGAAGATCTAGTTTGATTCAAATAGAGCAATCCACCAATCATGGATCTGTATCTAGTCTATTTTTTTTTAGGGGAATGATCATTTTGTGTCAATTTACATCTAGTCACCATAGGTGTACCAACTGGCTTTGAATCTTCCATACCAAACTTCTTTAGCAATTATTTAACATACTTGGATTGAGCTATAAAGATCCCTTTATTTACATGAGTAATTTGCAATCCCAAAAATAATTTCATTTCTCCAATCATAGATATCTCAAACTCACTATTCATCTCATCAATAAACTTCATGCACAAACTATCATCTCCTCCAAAAATGATATCATCAACAAAGACTTCAACAAAAAAATCTTTATCATGATCAATCTTGCAATACAAATTACTATCAGCAGTACCTTTATTAAATCCAAGCTTCAACAAGTACTTGCCCAATTTGGCATACCATGCTCTTAGGGGTTGCTTAAGTCCATAGAATTCTTTCTTCAATCAGAAAACCATATCTCCCTCATTAGTCAATTGAAATCCATCAGGTTGCTCAATATACACTTCTTCATCTAGTTCACCATTTAGAAATGTTGACTTGACATCCATTTGATAAACTTTGAAGTTTTTGTAAGCATCATAAGCAAGAAATAGTCTCACAACTTCAATCTAGTGTAAGAGAGGGGGACCAACCACTGCAAGGCCCTAGGTCATGAAAGGCTTCCCTAACTTACCTCAGTTTAAACGAAGGTTAGGATAGAAGATATGAGAATGATGAAGACTATGAAGTCCTTTGATCACCCTACAATCTTGAAAGTTGAAGGTAGACTAGCTGAGTTGCCTTTTAAGGTCAACTCTGCATCTTAGGTAGCTCTCTATTTGAGGACATAAGCATGGTTTTGGGATGATAGCATAGCGCCCTGGCGTCTCACGAGTGCATTGGTGTCCGTATGGCTAGAAAACCACAGAGACAAGGTTAACTCCTAAACAAAAGACTACTAACCTAGTTTAGAGGTCTTTTGATAGCAGAATGAGATTAAGAAGAATAAGATGTAAGTATGTGTGTGATAAAATAAGTATATTACCACAAGGGTGACAAAGATTATTTCATAGAACAATCCTTTCGCTAGCTTGCTTTGAGATATCTCCACCTACAAACAAAAAAAGGGGGAAAGATTGGGGCTATTTAGGGGCCTGCCTCAGTCAGACTCCCATTTTAGTGTCTCTACCTCCACGAAGAACCAAGTTTGCAATGATAGGAATAAAGATAAAGAAGGGAATACAAGCTACATAAATAAAAGACACTACAAAATAGTGCGTGCTTACTCAACCAAGACAATAGAGAAGATGAGAGGAGCTAACCACCTTTGTCCAAAGCACTCAAAGCTTGTGGTGGAGAAAATGAGAGGAACTGAAGCCTCTACTGCAATGGTATTTGTCTTGCGCTTGCACTATTGGAGTGATGGAGTGGTAGATTGCTCCAATGGAGTATCAAGTGCTGCTACAAAGCTTCAGGTGAATGAATGGAATGGAGAGAGTGATCAAACAATCTTACCAAACTTCATCCAAACTTGAGAATGGATGACAAAGTGAAGATTATGAAGAAAAGGATGAAAAAAGGCCATATTCGGGTTGACCAGCTGAAGAGGAGTGTTACACTTCGACTTCCAATCAAAAGTGTAATGCCTCTGTAGACTCGAGCCATAAGAATCTTCCAAGGATGTAAGCATGCCACCTAGACATCTGCACGTCGCATAGGCTTCCTAGACATAAATGCCCCCACTGTCACACAAACAGGTCACGAAGTGGAATGTGAGAAGCGAGCTTGAGTGGAATTAAGCCTCTACCTTAGGTTTTCTAAAGTGGAAGGGGGTAAAGGGGAATTTGCATGAGGGATGAAAAATCATGCTTATACATTCTGCCCCCACTTTAGCGAGCATGAATATTTATGAGTGCTTTGGTAAAGTAGAGTAGTAGGGAAGTAACAAAGTAAGAGATGTATATCTGAATTGATGAGGAAGCAGAGCATGGTTTGGAAAATACAGAGGTGTAGGAAAGGACTTCATAGTTTTGTAGAACTACAAGCTAAACTATGAAAATTTCCTCACAGTCTTGCGGTCCTACAAGGGAGGTATCCTTCAAGAACACTCACACGAAAGAAACCAGGAAGAGAACCTTACAGACCCATAGACCTGCAAGGAAGGTATTGGTCATGCCCACAAAAGGATATAGAAGTCATGGAAAATCCTAACCTGGGAATTGGACATTCTAGTAGGTGACTAACATCTTCTCATGGTCATTCATTTGCTTGTCAAACCAGGGAACGTATACTTGAAATCGAGCGACATTGTATGTGCACTAAGAATCGGTTTTAGCCATAACTTTCTAGAAGTAAATGCTTGAAAGGAATTCTAACTCTGATGCAAGGACATGAAATAAAGTCTTACTAACTTAAGCATCACTTAACTAAAGCAGGAATCACAATAACAATTACTGGGAAACAAACCATGAACTGGCCTTATGCTGCAGGAACAGACACGGGGATGGATTTCTTATGCTACGGGAATAATTTAAGACTGAGTTTGCACTAAAACTTACTAGAATGAAATTATAATAGGTAAATAATAGAAAGCAAATAGCTAACTACAAATACTTGCTAAGTGGGCCCCCTTAGCAAGCATCAACCAATTATGCAAGAATGAAACTCAAAACTTCATCAACTTCTTATTCATAACTAAGAATCACATACATGGTTGTTTGCTTGTAAGAAAGCTTAATACAAAGCTCTGTCTTTCATTATAACAGTAAACTGATTACACTCTATTCTATCTCTACTCTCTAATCTAATCTCTTCTCAATTAACCCATTCATTCGCACAGGAGGAACCTTTATTTAAAGAGAAACATCTAACTAACTAACCAACTAACAAAGAAAGACGTGGATGTAAATGTCGCTTGAGACTGAGGAACAGACTTCATAAATGCAAGTCTATCCGCACAACAGATTCAGAGGAAATCTAGAGCTCCACTCTTCCTAGATTGATGATCCATTTGGTTTCTTCCCAAAGACCTGGACAAACAAGTCTCGCTTGAAATGACTCCTTCAATGGTGCACTGAAAATGGCTTATTCCGCGAGGCCGTGTTTTGCTGTGCATTGACTTGTTCATACTAGCTTCAACAACCTATAGAACACATGGCAACAAAAGCAAAGGAATGCATGCACTCATAATAGCATGACATTCCTCATTAATCACACACATCCAATTCATCTTATCTATCCAAAAACTACATATATCGTATCAGTCAATTGGGAAGTCAAAACAAGGTAATGATTATAGATATACTAAGATATTTATGCTGCAAGTTTAGAAGTGCTTGTCATTGAATACTACCCATTAACATTAAAAGTTCATAACCACAGAGTTTAAAACATTCATAAAAAAAGAGCAAGAGTTTTTAAAACTTATAACATGATATCCAATTTATAACCACATTTTGGGCTCATCATTTGCCCCCTACTTTATCTAATGTTGGTCCTCCAGCATTAATCTTTCTAGTTGTGTCCTTGAAGTCTGTAGGAGTCACATGGCCCTTGTAATGCAGTCTCAAACCTATAGTAGAAACCCCTGTAGTTCTATCATCTTTCATATCATCGGGCTTTTGTGTCTTCATTGATATCTATGGCCTGATAAGGATACAGTGGCCATATTAAGGTAGGAGGCCTGAATGTCAAAGGCAACCATAATTCAAACCTTTTCTAAAGACCTATCTGCATATATCTTTTGGACCTCTTGACAGCTGCTCTTAAGTTTAAGGGACTATGGGGCTCAGACTTCTTTAAACCAACTGTTAGCTTTTCCCATCTTGTTTTGCTTCTGGAAGCTGAAAGCTTCCAGAAGAAATATGGTTTGCTTTTGAACTCATCATAAACCTATTTTCTAAGATTAAATATCCTTACCCTTGCTATAGGGTCATAAAAACCATATGCTATAGAAAACTAGGCCCTCAGAAATGTTTGGGGGTCTGTGCTTTCTGATCTCAATGGAACAGGTTCTCTTCGCTTGGCCTCCTCATAGTCCTCAGATTGTTTCCCATAATTAATTTCATTTCTTCCCAGGATATTAGTGATCTCAAATGTATGTCACCAATAAACAGAAGTGGATTCCACTCAGTTTCACAAGGAATTAATAAACCATGCAAATAAAACTCACACATGGAATTCCTTAGCCAGTTAGGTGCCATTTGATAAGCATCATAGAATTCTTTAGTAGTATTTGGAACAGGGTCAAGGTTTTTAGAAATCCTCATCAACTGAAACTACAGAAACTGCTCTTTGAGGCACATTGCATATATTCTAGGTGGTGGCCTACATTCCATGATCTGCCCTACCACCTTCATCATTTCATTCATCTTTTCCTTCACCTCTTGGAGTTCCTGTTTCTGATTTTCAATCTCTTTCTTTAACTTCTTCTTTTCTTCCTCCCACAGACTCTCCTGCATTTGAGTTTTAGCCAAAAGGCGGAAACTCAAGGTCTGAAGTGTCACAGGACTCCATGTTTCCTGAAGGTGTTCTAAGCATTCGGCTAGTAGTGGTCTCTTATATACAGCTAATGCCTGGCATGTTTCAGAAGGTAATGGAATTGCATGGGATGCCTCAGGCTACTCAAATTTCTCTTGTTCTTGCTGCAGGACAAACCCTTGTTGATGGTAAATAGGGGACTGTGCTTCCTCAAAAATTCTTTCAGCTGCCTCGACCAAGTCATCAAGACTCGGCATTCTCCCCTCATTATTACTATCTCGCTATCCTTCCCCAACTTCCCCTATTTCTTCTTGTATATCATCAAGAATTTTTGAGGTGTCGAGTGGGAAATTCTCAAATATACTCTAAGAAATTTCATGAATGAGTTTCGTGGATTCCTCATAAATGATAATTATTTCAGGTTGGGTAGAAGAGGGTGGAGTAGTTTGACTTCATTTTCTTGCAGAAGTTCTCCTAGGTAATGCAGTTGAGGCAAGAGATTCATTGACATCTTTTCTCTTCCTAGATTGCTTAGGGGTTTGAGAATCAATAGGAGAGGATGATAAAACCGTGGTGGCATCGGGTGTTGCTGTAGGAGAAAGTCGGGTAGCTCATTTTTGCTTCTTGGTTTGAGGGTTTTCTCCTAGGGTATGCCCAGCACTAGATGGTTCGGCTATCTTGGTTTTCCCTTTTTCACTCCTTGTAGCAGACCTGGTTTTAACTCAGGTAGAGGGCTCAGTTATAACAGCTGCAGGACTAGGTGCTGCAGGAGAAGCAGGGGATTCTTGTTCAACTTCTTGACTTGAAGACTCTACTCTTTTTCTCTTTTTCTTGGGTTTTACAGGCAGTGTTCTTGGAGGTTCAGGAAACAGTAGCCCTTTTCTGGGCAACAAATTCTTGCCAGGAAATGGGTGATACGTCCCCCAGGGAACGCTCAGTCAGTAGTTTTATAAGGGCATGATGGAAAATTGAATTGTCTTTTCCCTTCTGAGTTTCACAGGCACTGCGCTCTAAAAGATTTAACAAAAAATTTGGGACATTGATAGCTAACCCGTGCCTTATATGACTTAGCAGCTTAAAATGGTAGGAGTGCAAATGAGAAAAGCATCCTTCACAAGTTAAATACCTGATTATAATGGAGGCATATTCTGAGTAGGGATATGGCAGTGAGACCCTTTTGCACCCTTGCTTTGAAACTTCCAAAGGTCTGTCAGTTGGCAATGTGAACTCTACCTTGGCAGAGACGACATCCCTTCTTGAAGGAAAATTTTCTCCAGCTGCAAGAAGCCCTGTTATCTCAGCAATTCGTTCCTCAGTGACTACTACTACTAAGCCCCATACTATAGCCTCTCCTTCAAAGAGAATTCTTAAGAATTCACCAGCAACTTCGTCATCAAAAGAATCGATGCTCAAAAAGTAGTTCAACCATCCGCATATACTAAATGCTTGAACTATTTGAGGGTTTTGTGTTAAGGCTTCATGAGCTACTGGTTCATGTCGTACAAGCTAACCGTCCATATTCTCAAATGTTTCTGCTAAAAACCCTGAATCTCAACTTCTTCTGAATATTTGAAAAACTCTTTTCTCTGCTCTGCTTCTCTTTTTGGCTTCTTTACCGTTTACTTTACCAGAAAAAATATAAAAGACAAGTGTAGCATGCAATGATTTCTAGGAACTAATTAATTGAGTAGTTAACTTGCTGGTCTAGAAAAAGAATGCATTCATTTGGCGGCATGTACGATAAAAATTATCTTTACTAAATGTGATAATAGCAAATTATCCCTGCCCCCTACTTAAGATTTGACATGTGTCCACACATGTGGGAAAGGATAGGTGAGGTATGGGGAGTAATGAAAAGAATGACTAATAGACATATTGTAATAAATGAATAAATAAAATTAATGAATGATGTGACGAATAGAAAGAATATCGCGTACCTTTTAATTAATGCCCGTGGATGTTGGTAGATCTCACAGTACAACCGAAAATGACGGCTTGAAAAGAAACCATAAATGAATGTGGTACGGTAGATAGATGACGTGGATGGGTGACATAGAAAAGAAGAATGGGATGGGTGGATGATGGTGATGGATGGTGATGGATAAAGTGGCTTTCATAAAAAGAAAACCTTTATTATGGACGTTCAACATAAATCAAAGAGATGTTGTAGGAAGAGGACCGAAGCCCTTTGCTGCATGAAGATCGCTGGCCACAGGTGAAACAACCTGCTGCATGAACTCTTCTTTTGAAGCCGGTTTATGGTACAACCACAGACGGTGTCCATTAACCAACAGTTTGAAGTGGACAGGATCAATTGTTGCCAACTGTACTGAACCATTATCAAATACATTCTCAATTTCATACGGACTTAGCCACCTTGTTGTAAGCTTACCCTAATTTTCTTTATATTTGGAGTCGTAGAGTAAGGCCCAATCACAAGTAGAAAATCGCTTTGTCTTGATATGGTGATCGTGCCACTTCTTCCTTTGTTGTTGCACTACTTCAGTATGTTGTAGGGCAGCTTTCTGCATCTCATCCAATGCATTCAACTGGAGGAGGCGTTGCTTTTTTTGCTTTAGAAAGATCAATCTATAGCTGCAAAGCAATCCTCAAGGTTTTATGTTCAAATTTGATTAGCAACATAGCAGTCTTGCCATAAAGTAGTTCAAAAGGTGTGAACCCTATAGTGGTTTTCTAGGTTGTCCTGTAGGCCCATACTGCTTCCGAAAGACGGCTGCTCCAATATTTCTTATGTAATTGCACTATTTTGGTGAGGATTGCTTCCAACTCTCTATTAGTAACCTCCACTTGGCCATTGGCTTGAGGGTGATATGGACTTGATTTCATGTGTCTGATCTTATAATCATTCATCAACGTTGTGATCAGTGTTGATGTGAATTGAGCTCCTTGATCAGTTACGAGTTCCCTTGGAACTCCAAATCTAGTAAAAATTTGTTCATATAGGAATTCAACAACTTTGTTATCCCTAGCATGTGTCATTGCCTTTACCTCTACCCATTTGGTTGCATAGTCAGTACATACCAAAATGTAGGACTTTCCATTGGATGGCGGGTCTATAGGACTAACAAAATACATACCCCACTTGTTAAAGGGGGTGACTACCACCTGAGGATGCAGAGGCATTTCATTAGTCTTCGTTGGTCGCCCCATTTGTTGGCATCTGTCAAATTTCTTGGTATATGCTATTGCATCTTTGTGTAAAGTGGGCCAATAATACCTGGTGTTAAGCACCTTCATTGTTGTTCTTTTAGATGTAAAATGCCCACCACATGGCTCGTCATGACAAGCATGCAATATATCATATGTCTCATCTTCCCTCACACACCTACGCATGACTTGATCTGGTCCAGTATAGAATTGTTCGGTTTGTTGATTTTGAAGCATTGTGACTAGGGTAGTTTGTTGAGTTTGAGGCAACTTACTATTGATATTTAGATAGTGGCCTGGGGACAGCTCAATTTGCTTGGTAAGATCATTCATGGAATTTACTGATAAAGGTGGTGTTTGTATTTCTTGAGGAAACAAATGTTGAAAAACTGCAGGGACTTTAAATGGCAGGCTCTCAGGGCTCAGCTGCTGCAGGAAAGACTTCTCATTAACAGATTGGCTACTCATATCAGATTTGGATTGCAACATTTGGAAAAGTAGGTCATCCTCACTCAGAAGTTGTGAAAATAGATTAGTTTGCAGCATCATTAGCTAGGCCAATGAGTTAACATCTTCTGCTTTTTCTCCTAAGTCTGGCCAAATTGGTTTAGACAGGTCTAGCTGAGGCTGGGCAGGTGGGTATAAGGCCAATTTCTTTGTTGACTGACCATCAGATATCGTCATATCTCCTGAATGACATCCTATAAAGGCATCATTTGTGGCTAACCATGGTCTACCTAGGATAATAGGATATCCCCCCAAAGTTGCCTTAGTGGACAATATGGTAAAATCTGTCAGGTACTCCCAAGACTCAAGGTTGACAATGATATCTTCTACCATACCATCAGGTGTTACAGTGGAACTATCAGCAAGCTGTAGGATGGTAGGTGTAGACCTAATGGTAAGGATATTCAAATACTTCATAATATGCTAGGTCATTACATTGATGGCTGCACCAAGGTTAATCAAAACATTTTTTACCAACTGGCCATTAATATTGATTTATACCACAGGACTACCAGGGTCAGCATATTTTGGCATAACCACCTTTCCTAACATAATATCCACTAGCTTCCCAAGAACATGGATAGTTTGGGGATTTTTTTCTTTCTTCCTGGTTTCTTTAAACAGGCTTCCTTAATGGCTTTTCCATAAAGTGGGACATCTTTTATGGCTTGGAAGAGTGATATTTGGAGGTGTACATTCTTTAGCTGATCCAAAATATCAAAGGTAGGCTCTTCCGACGGCTTGGGTGTAGTATCTTGCAATCTCTGAGGAAAAGGTGGTTTGGCTTGATGCTGCAGGACAGGCTCTTTAGAAGCAGTATCTGACATAGGTATATTGGCTGCAGGATCAGTGGGTTGTTCAATAACAAAATCTAGAATCTTAGTAATTACTGGTGGCTGTGGAGTAGGAAATGTTGTTCTAGATCTTAGATGGATATCATTAATATGCAAGGCGTAAGATGGATAATGATTGGCCTCTACAAAATACATAGGCTATTGTTGCGGCTGCTTATTATTAGGATTTGGCAATGATTGAGCAGGCATAGGCATTTGTTTTGGAGGGCCAGTATTTGCAGGAGATGCTAATGAAGGTGGCATGAGAGCTGGAGGTTGTGGCTACTGTGGCTGAAAGAATCCTGGGGGTTGGTTCTACCAGTTGAGGGCTTCTCCACTAAAGATTCTACTGCCAGTTACCTTTGGGTGGAGTCCATTGTCCTTGAGGATATTTCCATTGTTGACTCTGATGGCTAGGCCATTGGGATTGAGAGGTATTCCAAGGTGGGGGTGTGCCATATGTAGGTTGCCATTGGTTATTATAATTAGAGTAAAAATTACCAAAAGTCAAAGGGTCTTGAGACATACCTTGTCTTTGAGCCCATGGGCATCTTTGTGCAACATAGAATACTTGGTCGTCATCACCCTCAACTGGCCTAAAGTCAATAAGTAATTATTTAGCCTCCATATTAGCCACCGTCTTGCATCTATAGTCGTCCTTCTTCTGTCGGCAATGTAGACAGAACTCGACCAAGATTGCTTCAGCTTCCTTGTGCTTCTTTCGAGCTTGCATAGTAACCAACTGTGTAGCCATATTATTAATGATATCTTGCTTGAAATCAGAAAACAAGTGTGAAATCTCCATCTGTGAAACTCCATTGTTAGAAGATTTTCCCATTGTGGCCTGATGACCTCTGCCTTTCTTAACACTTGCTCGAGAGTAATTGTGGTATATGTCCTTAATATCACCCCAAGGCACTTGGGTTATATTGCCTCCTCCCATTAGATCCAGAGCATCAATATAGGAATCATTGATTCCCCTCAGAAAAAGTAATTTCTAAGATTCTTCATTGAGAGTATGGTCTGAATTATTTTTCAAGGAAAACAAAAATCTTGAGACATAGTCTTCTAAGTTTTCATCCTCCTTTTGCTGAATTCAGAATATATCATCACCTTTATTACCACTCTTGCAATATTCCTTATATTTCTCAAGAAACTTGGTTTGCATGAGTGCCCAACTATCAACAACATCCCTCCCCAAACTCATGAACCATCTTAAAGCACCCTCTTTCAAAGTGGCAGGAAACAGCTTAAGCTTATGAGGATCTATGGTATAATCATAACTTGGACAGAGGATGTGAAACTCAAACAAGAAAGTGTCTGGGTCTTCAGTAATTAGTCCATAGAACTTGGGAAGTAATGAAGAAGGAATATTTTTGAGGTTATCATTACCTTGTTGGGCAATGATAGGGAATTCAAAAGAAGGAGGAACATTAGGTGGATTTTGTGCCATATTGGCCTGATGAAGTATCAAAGCAAATGGATTTTCTGGAGGTCCCTCGTCAGCAAGGTCAAAGGGAAATTTAGCAAGTGGGTCTTCAACAAATGGATTGGTATCTTAGTTTCCTTCTTCCTCAAATAGATTGTAAGATGGTTCAAAATCGTTGTTGGCGAATAGAGGATTTGGTAGGAATCTTCCTAGAGCGTCTCTTCTTCTATGCATGTAAAAAACTTAACTGAAATGAAGAATTTCTAAAATTTTGAACACTAAAACTATTTCTAAAAATGGTTAGGACAGGTTCTCAGCTTGACAACATCCCCGACAACGGCGCCAAAAATGGTCGCACCCACAAAAGGATATAGAAGTCACAACAAATCCTAACCTAGGAATTGGACATTCCAGCAGGTGACTAACATCTTCTCACGGTCGTTCATTTAATTGTCAAACCAGGGAATGTATACTTGAAATGGAGCGGCACTGTATGTGCACTAAGAACCGGTTTTAGCCATAATTTTGTAGAAGTAAATGCTTGAAAGGAATTCTAACTCTGATGCAAGGACATGAAATAAAGTCTTACTAACTTAAGCATCATTTAACTAAAGCAGGAATCACAATAACAATTACTGGGAAACAAACCATGAACTGGCCTTATGCTGCAGGAATAGACACAGGGATGGATTTCTTATGCTACAGGAATAGTTTAAGACTGAGTTTTCACTAAAACTTACTGGAATGAAATTCTAATAGGTAAATAACAGAAAGCAAATAGCTAACTACAGATACTTGCTAAGTGGGACCCCTTAGCAAGCATCAACCAATTATGCAAGAATGGAACTCAAAACTTCATCAGCTTCTTATTCATAACTCAGAATCACATACATGGTTGTTTGCTTGTAAGAAAGCTTAATACAAAGCTCTATCTTTCATTATAACAGTAAACTGATTACACTCTATTCTATCTCTACTCTCTAATCTAATCTTTTCTCAATTAACCCGTTCACTCGCGCAGGAGGAACCTTTATTTAAAGAGAAACATCTAACTAACTAACCAACTAACAAAGAAAGATGCGGATGTAAATGTTGCCTAAGACTGAGGAACAGAATTCATAAATGCAAGTCTATCTGCACAACAAATTCAGAGGAAATATAGAGCTCCACTCTTCCTATATTGATGATCCATTCGGTTTCTTCCCAAAGACCCAGACAAAGAAGTCTCGCTTGAAACGACTCCTTCGATGGTGCACTGAAAATGGCCTATTCCGTGAGGCCGTGTTTTTTTGTGCATTGACTTGTTCATACTAGCTTCAACAACCTGTAGAACACATGGCAACAAAAGCAAAAGAAGGCATGCACTCATAATAGCATGACATTCCTCATTAATCACACACATCCAATTCATCTTATCTATCCAAAAACTACATATATCATATCAGTCAATTGGGAAGTCAAAACAGGGTAATGATCATAGATATACTAAGATATTTATGCTGCAAGTTTAGAAGTGCTTGTCATTGAATACTACCCATTAACATTAAAAGTTCATAACCACAGAGTTTAAAACATTCATAAAAAGAGAGCAAGAGTTTTTAAAACTTATAACATGATATCCAATTTATAACCATATTTTGGGCTCATCAGGTATCCCCCAAGAACTCTCACATGATGGATACTAAGAAGAGCACCTCACAGACCCATAAACCTACATGGAAGGTATCCCCCAAGAACTCTTACATGAGGGAGACTGAGTAAATGGGACTCCGCAGAGTCAAAGAGGGTGATATTTTTATCCATAGAAAGAACACATCAGGAAGCAGCTGTGTGGGGCAGTGAATGGACAATCACACATACTATCACTAAGTTGTAAGGCTTTTAAAGGGGTCCCTCAAGAACCCTTCAAAAGGAAGGAGGGTCCACTCAAGGGACATGTTGTTTGAAGAGTGAATTCTACTTGGGCTTCCCCCAAGCTAGATGCAAGGATGTGAGGATGCTCTAGTTAGGCTACCCTCAGACTACATGCCAAGGTGTGAAACCGGTCTAGTCAAGCTTCCCTTGAGCTAGATTCCATAGAACCTATTGAAATTTTTTGAAGGGGTCCCTTGGGAACCCAACATGAAAAGGAGGGGTTCACTCAAGGGACGCTCTATTCGAAAGCTACCATATTCTTTCTTGAATCAATTCATCATCAAGGAATCCTTTTGAAAGATGTTCACTTAATCAAGGAATTTGAAAGGAAGGATATGTGCCTATGTGAGAGGAAGATCAAGGTTGTTCCCACTTTGGAGGAGGGTTCCCAAGTCCTTTCTTTACGAACCATGATGAAGGAAACATGTTTCGTTAGGGTTTCTAGTTTAGAATGCAATTCTAACAAAGAAGTGTGTGAAGGGTCTTCGAGAAAAGATTCATTTAGAAATGAATGTTCTTTCTAAAGATCAAGTAATATAGAAGAGGCTTTGTCACACATGAAAGGGACAAATCAAGCAAAGAAGAGTGAAGGATCAAGCGAAAGGTAAAATAAAAGAAACGGGAACACACAAAGGGTACAAGGGGATCTGGTTTAGCGGGGTCAGATCTAGCTTTATTTATATATATTAGGTAACTATGGTAAGAGGTGAAAGATCATAAATCCACAACCAAATCAAGAAGAATGCACAAAAGAAAAATTAAAAATAAAAGATTGGGTCAACATGGAAGGGAAGCTTAAATGCTCTCGATGCTTTGCATCATCCCCAATTTATCGAAAGTGAATCACAAACATGGAAGAATGAAGATACATATAGAATAAGGTTTACAACACAAACACCATGCCTATATCTAGGTATCAACAGGGGTGACAAGGGTCATGTAGGTACATATAGCATGGTCACAGAAGAAGCACATCACAACACACACATGTCTAATCTAAAGATCAAGGAGAGGGTCTCCCCCTAAAACTGGTTGACCAAGAGGTCACCAGATTCCCAATCTATATAATTGTACAAGGAAGGATGATGAGCCTACAATAGTGTAATATTCAGGGGAGGAGCTTTCTATCCTCCCATAATAAGGGCTAAGGAAAAGGAACCTGTGAGGTTTTCATCACTCAGCTCTTGCGGGTCCAAGGTCAACGACTTTGCGAAGATCACTGACAAGGTCAAAACTTCATCTACTAAGTTAAACATACACCTAATGGGAGTGCCATGTTTTACCTCGACAAATGGTGGAGTTTGCACTTGAGGCTCACCACTAGGCTCATCAAGAGATTCAGAAGCAATGACAAACTCAGGGGAGGTTGAAGTTGGTTTTGTTACTAGGATAGAACAAGTTAGGGTGGGGCTACCTTTTAGAGGAGGTAGAATCTTCTTACATCCTCCATTATTGGAGGGACCACGCTCTACCTTCTTCTTCAGAGGAGGAGGTGAACTACCCATAGATGAAGCATTGAGGATCGAGGAAGAAGCAGAAAGAACCGTAGTGGATATGACCAAAGTTGTCACCATATCCATGGGCTTAGGGAAGGGCAAGACATCTAGGATAGAAGTCAACAAGGGTGGTTCCGCCAAAGGATCAATAAACAATTATACCCTTCTAGGCACATGTGTGCTCATAGTGGGAGCCAAAAGAAACTTAGAGATAGTTTGAACAAGGACAAGAGGGGGGAGAGAGGAGGACATAATAGGAGGTGTGGTCATCTCCTCATCCTTGCATAAGGGGGCTTTCTCAGCTAGGAGATCTTTTCACTAGTGCTTACACTCGCATTGAAGGTGGTTTCTACGACTCCTCAAACTAGAAACTAGAGCTTGCAAAGGGATGTAGGGTTCCTACTCAGCCATGGGAGTGTCCTCCATGGTGGTTTCCAACAGAAGGATAGACTCCTTAGTGGGATTAGGAGGATCAAGTTCAAGGACAACAGGAGGAATCGACTCTATTGCCTTGGAAGTGGATCCTTTTCCATTAGGGGGAACAGGAAGAGGTCGAGGGGAAAATTCTTTTAGTGAGCATTTCTTTCTCCCATACAAATAGTACAAGGGTCTTGGGGACCCATTAGGTAACTTCAATATCCTCATCTTGGATTTTCTCCAAGGAGGCATCATCAGACTCAGTGGATAGAAGCTAGGCTTATTCATCCAATACTCTTCCAAATAAGGGGGAGTAGATGAGTTTTTATGAGAGGGAGCGAGCTTCTCCTTTCCCTTTTGGGAAGACAAGGCAGCTGATTGCTCTACTTTAGGAAGCATCAACTTCAATTTTCCCTTGCCTCCAGTCTTATACTTTACATAGTTCTTATATAGTAGATCTGTTCTTCATGGGAGTGGATCGACTGGAGTGGGCCAAAAGTAATCCAACGAGTATCCCCCACAAGATACCACAGGTTGATATCCAGTATCATGCACCACGTGCATGACACCCTCATGGGAAAATTTAAGGCACTTATGAATCACAGAGGTGATCCCATTCACAAAAGTTAGCCAAGGTATACCTAGCTTCACTTTGAATAGGTCTGACTCGGGGATAACATCAAATACCATGTCTACACTTCTAGGTCCAGCTAGGATGGACAATGTTATTGACCCATAGGGTTTAAGAGAAATTCCATCATTCTTGCGGATGATGGACTTTATCTTTTCATATTCCTCCCTTTGCAAGGAGTTCAAGAGTAATATCTCCTTTGTGATGAAATTCACTCTACTTGTGGGGTTGACTAAGACCCTATCACAATGTTTCCATTGAGGTGAGTGAGAATGTAGAACGAAGAAGGTTTTCCATTTGTTGGCACATCTTGCGAAGTGAATGTTACATCCAATGAGTCGGTCCGATGAGGAGGGGGAGTAACAATAACCATGTTAACATACACCTCGGGGTGTGAAATAGAATCAGTTGGGTCAATAATCATGTTAGCAAAATGTGAGGAAAATAGGTCTGTGTATATCTGCAATTCGCTATTAGCTTTCGTCATTTATTTGTTTCCATCAAGGAAAATAGTACCATCCTCGATGCAGTCCTGTATCTCATGACATAGGTGCATGCAATATTCGATATCATGTTTGTTGACTTGATGGTACTAGAAATATGTATTTTCTTCATACCAACTAGGATACGGTTCCCTAACTGGCTTAGGAGGTTGCAAGCTAAGAATCATATCTCTCAACAAATTTTGTAAGATGGAAGAATAAGTTTCTGATAGCTTTGTAAACTTTCGGTCACGTCTGAGGCCGTTGTTATCCATAGCCCCTACTACATTCACAATGGTTTTACCTTTTCTAGAGATCGATACAATAGACCTTCCTTCAAAATAGGGGTGCGAGGGAGGACCCCCAAGCTGGACTACTTTTTTTTGGTACTCTCGTAAAGCCACACACAAGTGTGCAAAAGAAGGATACTTCATGAGGGTGAACTTCTCTTGCCAAGGCCTTTGTAAGTTTTGTATGAAGACCTTCTATACATGAAAGTCGGGTAACATATATGAGATATGTGAGAAGAGTGCTTGGTACAGTTCTATAAAGTCTATAATCTTCTCATTATCCACTTGTTTTCACCAAACAAGGTCTAAGAAGGTCATCTTTGGTCCGATATTGGCTTGGAACTGTCGCAGTAACTCATTCAAAAGCTGATCAAATGTGAAGATGGAATTATTGGACAAAGAACAATACCAATCTAGTGTTGTATCCTTAAGAGATCAAGGGAACAGTTTTTCCATCAATGCATCATGATGGAAAAATTCTATACATAAGGCATTAAAGGAAGACACGTGTTTCTACGGGTCCCCTTTACCATCGTATTTCTTGACCTTAGGAATCTCCATTCCTTGTGAGAAAGGAGTGCTTAGAATTGTTAGTGATAATGCGTTGTGTTAAAAGAAGGGTTGGAAAATAGGCTTGGCCAAGGCCTGGGACAGGTTTCTAGTTGATTCTACATCTTCCACATACTCTGAATAAGGGCATTCAGAATAGGGTCATTAGAAGACATAGGACCACTGGAACCACCACTACAACCACCGCCTATAACGCCACCATGACTACCACTACAGCCACCATTGATGCCACCACCACCAATGTGACCTCTACCGGAGCCACCACCACCATGACTTCTACCAATACCATCTCCACTTATGATGTTTCCACCACCAAAGCCTCCACCTATCAACCCACCAAATCCTCCACCACTGGAGGCGGCAGAAGGGGTGAAGTGGAAACCCAAAGGGTTCCTGCTTACTTTGACAGTTTCAGACTTCTCAGAAGTAGCGAGTACACTAACCAAAGGAACTATGTTAGACCTGTATATGGATATAGGAGGCATTGAAATCTCTATTTTCCTTTTACATTCCTCAAAGAGGCCACCTCGTGTCATCCGATTATGGCTCGAGGGGGCACATGCTTCGACCAAACCTTCGAAACTATCCAAGAGCTCTACACTTGTTTGGTCTTTTTCCACCATGTATCTTATTTCATTGATCACTTTAGCAGCCTTGGCCATCTTCGGGTTTCTTTCTAGGTGATTTCATAATGCACCTAACCCTTTACCAAGGCTAACTACGTATTCGATAGGGATACAAATGGCCTCATGCTCATCCATGGATGAGGAGGTTAGTGATGCAGGAGGGGTAGGGATGCGACCAGTTTCATCAAGGGATCTAGATCCACCTCATTATATGTGCTCTTGCATTGAGAGAACAACCCAAGATCTAGAGAAAAATTCAGTAGTGAAGCTAGAAGAGACCTTCACCTTCTCCACTGGAAGGTATCGCAAACTACTCCTAACAATATGCCCATAGGTTGTAGACTGGCTTTTGAAGTTCATAAAATTTCACAACACACAAGGGTATGATGACCAAGAGGTGCAAGGGAATAGTTTTAAGAGACCGATGGATGGGTATAAGTTGGTACATATCGGGTTCACCAAAAATGTAAGAGAGGGGGACCAACCACTGCAAGGCCCCATGTCATGAAGGCCAAGAGTGAAAAGGATACCCTAACTTAACTTAGTTTAAAGGAAGGTTAGGATAGAAGAGATGAGAATGATGAAGACTATGAAGTCCTTCGATCACCCTACAATCCTAAAAGTTGAAGGTAGACTAGGTGAGTTACCTTTTAAGGTCAACTCTGCATCTCAGGTAGCTCTCTGTCTAAGGACAGAAGCATGGTTCTGGGATGATAGTGCAGTGCACTGGCATCTCACGGGTGCATTGGTGTCTGTACAACTAGAAAACTAGAGAGACGAGGTTAAATCCTCAAGAATGGACTGCTAACCTAGTTTAGAGGTATTTTGAATAACAGAATGAGATTAAGTAGAACGAGATGTAAGTATGTATGTGATAAAAGTATATTACCGTATGGGTGACAAAGATAATTTCGTAGAACAATCCTTTCGCCAGCTTGCTTCGAGACCTCTCCACCTGCACCAAAAAAAAGGGAGAAAGGTTGGGGTTATTTAGGGGCCTACCTCTATCAGACCCCCATTTTGGTGTTTCTACCTCCATCAACAACCATGTTTGTAATGGTAGGAATAAAGATAAAGAAGGGAATACAAGCTACGTAAAAAAAAGACACTAAAAAATAGTACATGCTTACTCAAAAAATATGATAGAGAAGATGAGAGGAGCTTACCACCTCTATCCAAAGTAGTCAAGGCTTGTGGAGGAGAAAATGAGAGGAACTCAAGCCTCTGTTGCAATGGTATTTGTCCTACGCTTGCACTATCAGAGTGATGGAGTGGTAGATTGCTGAAATGGAGTATGAAGTGCTGCTACAAAGCTTCAGGTGAATGAATGGAATGGAGAGAGTTCTTAAACAATCTTTCCAAACTTCATCAAAACTTGAGAATGGATGAGAAAGTGAAGATTATGATAAAAAATAGCCATATTTGGGTGGACTAGCCAAAGAGGAGCGTTACACTTCGACTTCCAGTCGAAAGTGTAACATCTCTACAGAATCTAGCCGTAGTAATCTAACAAGGATGTAAACACATTGCATGGATATCTGCATTCCGTGCGGGCGTCCCTGATAGAAATACCCCCGCTGATACATAAACAGGTCACCAAGTGGAATGTGAGCAACGGGCTTAAGTGGAATTAAGCCTCTTCCTTAGGTTTTCTAAAGTGTAAGGGGGTAAAGGGTAATTTGTGTTAGGGGTGAAAATTCATGCTTATACACCTAGCAAAAAGAACAAAAATTTCTTCAAATTTAGTTCCTTCCATCTTAGAGTATCCTTTACACACCAGTCCTGCTTTGTTTATGACAACTTCACCTTGCTCATTCAATTTGTTCTGAAAGACCCATTTAGTTCCAATTACATTTTTTTTCCTTAGGTCTAGGAACAAGAGACCGTGTATCATTCTTCTCAATTTTTAGTAGTTCATCTTTCATTGCTTCCACCCAATGTTCATATTTGCATGCTTCATTGACATTATTAGGCTCAATCTTTGAAATGAAGCAGTATTCTTCTGCAATTCTTCTCCTAGTCTGAATGTACCTTTGTTCTTATCACCTATATTCTTATCTTCTAAATGATTTAGTCTTACATACCTTGGAGTCTTAGGCTCTTGAACTTTAGGCTCTTTTGATCTTACTTCTGCACTTTCTCTAGTTTCTTCCTCTTAATTTTCCTGATTCACCAGAATGATTTGAACTTGATTTAGAGTCTAAAATATCTTTCGTTTATTTGAACTATCATTTTGATTGTCTGAATCATATCCATAGGTTTTGGATGGTCTAAATTTTTCCTCATCAACCTTGACATTAGTACTTTCAATTACTTTCCCCAATCTCTTATTGTAACATCAGTAGGCTTTACTTTTAGCAGAATAACCAAGAAAGATTCCTTGATCACTTCTAGCATCAAAATTTCCTATATCTTCATCTCTTTTGATATAGCATTTACTCCTAAAGATTTTGAAGCATCTAAGAGTAGGCTTATGACCAAACCATAGCTCACAAGGAGTCCTATCATTGTCACCTTTAAAATGTACCCGATTGAAAGTGTAAATGACAGTACTCACAACTTCTCTCCAATAGATATGAGGAACATTTCATTCAAGCATCATAGTCCTAGCAACTTCTTGAATTGTCCTATTCTTGCTTTCCACAACTCCATTTTTCTGAGGGTTCCATGGGGCAAATAATTGTCTCTTTATCCCATGCTCTTCACATAAAGAATTAAACTCACCAGAAGTGAATTCACCACCTCAATCTAATCTCAGACATTTAATCTTCAGAACTATCTTTGTCTCAACCATATCCTTAAAAGTATTGAATTTCTCTAGAGCTTTCGATTTTTCCCTTAAGAAAGTAACCCAGATCAATCTAGAATAATCATCAATAAGTAATATGAAATACTTGTCACCTTGTAAACTTTTGATTCTAGAAGGACCACACAAGTTAGTATGCACAAGCTCCAACACTTCATTTGAGCAATGTTGTTTGCTTCAGAATGAAATTCTAGTTTTCTTCCCTAACTAACATTCCTTGCATTTAGTATTAGTAGGTTTTATCAACTTAGGAAGACCTCTCACTTCTTGAGTAGAACTTATCTTGATAATATTGTCAAAGTTTACATGACACAATCTCCAATTCCATAACCAAATTTTATCAAATTGAGCAATCAGACAACTTTTACTAGTAGCACTTAGGTGAAATATATTACCTTTTTCTTTTGTACCAGATGCAATCAAATTTCTAGAACTCCCCAATATTTTACACTTTCCATCTTTGAATTGAAGATTATATCCCTTGTCTACCATCTATAGACAACACTTAAGACATTATGCTTCAAACCTTCCACATATAAAACATCATCAATATTATTCTTACCATCAAAATAAATGGATCCTCTGCCATGGATTACACCAAATTTTTCATCACCAAATATTACAACACCACCATCATACTTTTCCAAGATCACAAATTTACTTTTATCACATGTCATGTGATGAGAGCATCCAATGTCAATCACCCATTCATCTTTTTCTTCAACTCTAAAAACTATAGCTTTCTCCACATTCATGCAACTAGTAGATTTAGTAGGTACTAGATGATTTTCCTTGCTAGCAATAAATACCCATTCATCCTCACTTACATTCCCTTTATCAAATTCATCATTTTTCACACCTTCATCATCAGCATAATAACACTTTCTTTGGAATCTAGGCTTATTATATCTTGGCATAGGAACTCTTTCAAGACACTTTGAGTCAAAATGACCTATCTTATAGCAAGAAAAAAATTCAAGAGGCAATTTCCCTTTATACTTACCTTCTCCCTTGGCTACCCTCTGGACAAGAAGTGCTTCAAGATCATCTAGTTTTCTCTCTTCTTCTTCAATCTCTCTCATTTCCTACTCATACTTAGACATTTTTCTAGAAGAAATTTCTCTTGGATCATATCTTTGCTTATCTTTCCCAGAGATAGTAGCTTTGAATTTAGATTCTATCTTAGAAAGAGATTCAACAAACTCACTTAACTCAAAAGAAGTAAGCTTACCAACCAACATGTCTCTAGTTACATTTGTCACTGTCTGGATCTCCTCAATAGAAAAAACTCTGTGTTTGTGTGTAGTAGGAAAGGATCTAAGCACTTTAGCAAGAATCTCTAATTCTTCTAATGTTCCACCAACACATCTGATACTACTCACAAGTTCATTCACTATCTTCATAAAATAAGTGATGTTCTCATCTTTACCCATTCTCAATGTTTCATATTTCCCTTTGAGGCTCTACAGCTTAGCAATCTTCACATGGGTATCACCTTCATACAAAGTTTCCAAATTTTTTGAGATCTCATAAGAAATCTTCAGCTCCATTACATTTTTCATTTCGGAATCAATCAGGGCACTCAACAATGCTTCCGTAGCCTTGATATTATACTCAACTTCCTTAATCTCACCTGTAGTAGAAGGACTATTATGTGGAATGATATATCTATTCTTTGTAATTTTCTAGTAAGGTTCACCAATGCATCTCATATGACACTCCATTCAAGTCTTCCACAGAGAATAATTTTTTCATCAAATCTCAGACTATCCTTCTTAAATGTCACCATCCTGGATCACCTCAAGTGATCAAGCTTCTCCAAAGGAACCTGCTCTAATACAAATTGTTGGCAAGACAAGGGCAGATAACTGAGAGGGGGGTGAATTAGTTGTCACTGAAATTATACTTATTAAACTTAATCCAAGATCTGATAAATAACTATGAAAGCATAAACCATCACCACATTAGAAATACACATAACACCAATATTTTTTGCATGGAAACCTTGTTAGGGGAAAAACAACAGTGGTAGCTAGTCCAAAAGTTTATACTCTGTTAAAAGTACTATAAATGGGGAATGCACATCCATTCAAGCACACTTCCTAGAGCTCACTACCGAAAGGAAGACTCACTATCTTACAGTCACATTCAGATTACATCTAACAAATTTTGGACTGAGAAAATAGCATCTGCTAATGCCTCATTATAGTTCTGGTTAAGCACATGAACACTATCTTTTGCTCACTCTTCTTAACACTTTACTTCTACCTTTGAAAGATTAGAACATTATTCACACACAACACTCATACATATCACTCACCACTTCACACCATGCCATCAAATGGTATAAAAAATTGATCATATATATTTGTAATTAAGGATAACATCAACTACATGTCGGGCCAACAAAATATGAAATGTGTACAAACAGTCAGGCCAAACTAATAAATAATTTATCAATGTGAACCAACCAATGTCAGCCAAAACATAATAAGTACCCAAAAAAACATGTCTCAAACATGAAACACCTTAAACAATTATGCCTCGAGATCCACAACACACTACAATCACCTTGTCGACCATGATCATGAAAAACATGAACTCGTAGAAGAAAATCACCAATTGTGAGAACAACAATCGATGTGAACCAACAAAACAGATAGAGCATGATCTAGAAACATCCACAAGCATCACGAATCACCACACAAGCATCCACAACAACTCAAATTACTAGAGTCACATCATCTATTAGGAACACCAACTAAAGCAACATAACAACTATTAGAACACCGAAACTCATAACTTGATCAAATATTCATATGATCCTCTGAAACTTTCGGTGGATAAACTAGATATACTTGAAAACAAACCCTTTAATCTGCAACTTCTTATCATCAATGTACTAAGCAATCCATCATACTAAACTTCACTGCATCACTGACAACCTTCAACTTATTTTATTACAATTTTCTCAATATCCTCGACATATACAACCTTAAAGACACTAATGCCAGTAGTGTTGAAATCAATGACAACCTCATATAAGTAATATCCAACAATTTTGTCTATAAATTTTAAATATAATATTTTCAAATTATATGAAATTAAACTGTAGTTATTTTTTGCATCTGCTTTGATAACTAGTTTTTAATAATAAACAACATTTTGAAAAAGTGATATGTTCTTTGTTATGCATAATTTTTTTTTTATAAAGGATAAATTATTATTCTTTATAATTTAGGCTAGTCACACTAATATCTAGTGCTTGCATTTTGTTTCATAATGTTTTGTTGAATAATTTTCTTTTAATTAAGTTTTGAAGTCAAACTAATTACAATTTCGACATAGGTGCACTTCACCCTACATAAAAAAAATTTCTATGTATTGAAATTCGATTATTTTTTGTTGGAACAAGGACATCAATACCTAGTGTGTAGATATTTTTCAAAAAAAAATCCCACTAATTTACTATTTTTCTACAATAGTTTTTTAGTGAACTTGATGTTCAGTGAAAAAACTATTTTCAGTAAAACTAGAAAAAATAAAAAAACGAAAACAAAATATATCAAATTTATAGTTGTTAAAAATCTTGTTTTGGGGACTATGGTTCTCCAACTTCATTTATCTAGTTGACTTTGTTTCCACCTTCTAATCAAGCTTCCAAAGTCAAAAAACACATTGAGTTTGCAATTGAAAGGGCTAGGTGAGAAAAAAGGGGTTCATTCAAAGCCCCCCTATGAATAAAGGTGGCTGCAAATGAACCCCCCTATATGCACCAATCAACCACATTCTATTAATGTTTAGGCTAAACTTAAAATAAATTGCATAAATCATTTCACTAGCTTATGTTTAAGTGCCTTCAAATGAAGGATGAATAGCTTGTGTGAAGTGGGGCTTCATTTAAATTTGTTCAAATGCATGCATGTTTGTACGAAGGCCCTTCATTCAAAGTCATTTTTAACTTTTTGCATGGGTGGGGCTATTTTTTACTCATGCAAAAAATTGTAACCCACTATTACGGTTTCACCCAAAAAATATGAAAAACACATAAAATTATATTACATAAATAAGGCCACTATCTTGACTTATACATATAAGGTAATTACACCAAATCCATGTCTTGTATATTGAGTTACATTGTAATTAAAGAGAATTTGGAAAAACAAATCATGTATTCTAACATGATTTATTTTTTCTTCTTGTTGTTTGAAACACATTATGTTTTTAATGATTCTTTCTTAAGTGGAACCTGACACATTCTAAACAAAAATATAGTAGTTTTTATAGGCTATGAAAACCATATAAAAAGAAATTTCCCTTGATCATGTTGTTTACATTATGTGAGGGGAAAATTAAGTAAAAGTGTACTAGTGGGTCTTTTCATGGAGTTTTCTTGTAAAAAAAATTCATGTCCTTTCTTTGGTGGATGCAATCCTTCTCTCCAAATGTACAAAAGCAAACTTTACACACACCCCATGAGACCAATCTTTTATAGAAAATAATTAGTAGGGATTTCATACAGTATCCTTCATAGTACTCACTTCACATTTCACATGATGCTTTATATAATAAATTTATCAATGTCCAAAACATATATTTTCTCATTATACAAGGGTGTATCATCAAATTTTTAAACGTGAAGGCTTTTGAGATCTTGTCAGTGCTTGAGGTGGTAGAAATTACTAGAATGTATGAAATGAAAACATAAGCTACTCTAAAAACACTTGAAAAAAATAATACCAAAGTGAATGAGATAGATAATGTATTGACTAAATAAGTTCTTATTTCTCTTGATAAGCTAAGGAAGGAGCACGTGCACTATGTGTAATGGGTGAAAAAAAATATAGAACTGGAGGCGATAGGTATTAAAATGTACGAAATGAAAAATGAATATGCTCTAAAAAATTTGAAAGGAAGCAAACTGGAAATTGAATGAGATAGATAATGTATTGAATAAAGATATTCTTCTTGCCCTTGGAAAGTTGATAAAGGAGCATGTGCACTATGTGCAATGGGAAAATGGAAATTCCAAATTGGAGGCAATAGGTACTACAATGTATGAAATGAAAAAGGAATCTCATCTAAAAAGTCTTGAAAATAAAATGACAAAAGTGAATGAGATAGATAATATATTGACTAAAGAGATTCTTCTTGCTCTTGCAAAGTTGAGGAAGGTGAATGTGTAGTATGTGCAATGGGAAAATAGAAATGCAAAATTGGAGCAATAGTTACTAGAATGTATGAAATGAAAAAGGAATATGCTCTAAAACACTTGATAAGAATTAGACCAAAGTGAATGAGATAGATAATATATTGATTACAGATATTCTTGACGCACTTGAGAAGTTGAGGAAGGAGCATGTGCAGTATGTGAAATAGGAAAATGGTAATGAAGAAGTGGATAAAATCAAGAGATTTTATATTGCATATGAATTTAAGTGCAAGAAAAGAATGTGAGAGATGATGCTATGAGTGAAGTTGAATAAATGAACTCAAATATTATTGAACTTAAGAATTCCATAGAATAAATACAATTTGAAATAGATGATAAGGAAAAGGAAAAATCATATCTAAGTGTATAAAAAGAGAATGAGTTGGTCGTAGACATGAAAGTCTCATCTGTAAAGGTAGAAAAGTCTTGTAAAGAAATTGTTAAGAGAAACATGTCTGCATTCTCCAATAATAAAGACACTCTCAAATATGAGAAAAAAGTAGCTACAAAGCTACATAAAAGTATTCAAGACATTGAAAAATCTATCCAAGAAAGGAATGTTGTTGTCCTAAGGCCCAATGCGGGAGCAACAGATCTAAAGTTTCAAGTAAAATATATGAAAAAGAAGTTAGAAGGTCATGAAAAGGAATAGAAGGGAATTTTAATAGGTAAGAGTAGTGGGGATGAGGAAAAAATGTGTAAATGATCAACTTGTAGATGCAAAAGAAATAGTTGGAAGTGCTAAAATTATAGCTATCCAGGTCCTTGAGATTTTAACAAGCACAATGAAATAACTAACAACCCACTATGTTTTTCCATCCTGCAATTATTTTGTGCATTTATTTTTCCATCATATAAGAAAATTAAAACAATTATTACTCTAAATAATAGTTGTGGTAAATTTTGAAGGTTCCTCTTGTTACATTTGTACTCTCTAAATAACAAAAGGATTTCATTACAATAATTGCAGGTTGGAAAACACTAGGTGTTGTGAACCTTGTAATCTATATACTATTGTAAAACCCTCTACACATAACAACCCAATTGGTTAGTTACCCTTAAGCTCAATTTTTTTAGTTTGTGTAACATAGAAAAGGGATCCTAGGTCCTAAATGTAAAGAATATAGGATGCAAGGGGACTTTTTCTAAGTTACATTAAGATATAGATCAACAAGGTGTATAGATTTACTATCAAGCACGAAGGTGAGCCAATTAGACCTAGATCTACATCTAGTTGAAGATGGAAATGGATTATAAAATGATTAATCTAATTATAATATGTTCCCTAATATGTAAATGTAATATGCTTAGTTCATACAACGAGTAAAACAATAAATTACAAGTGGATCAAGAAGTGTATAGTGATATTGTACCAACCCAAAAAAGATTATTTCATCCACTATAGAAGGATATAGTCACAAAGGGGGGTATGAGTCTTTGTAGGGGTATCCTACTCAGCTTTTGGGGTCCTTTGATAATATATTTGAGAATTTCATTTCCGCTTGCAAATTTGTCAGAACATTGTCAGATAGTTTTGTGAGTTTCTATAATTCGACAAGATGTATGACAACAAATACAACAATGGAAAAAATATCTTCAATAATTCTTCAATCCTTTTCAACTCAATATTTACACATTCATAAAAAGTGAAAATGTTGGACCATTTTAGGGGCTTACCTCAGTCAAACCCCATGCAAGTGTTTCCACTTCCACAATGGCAATGTCAATGATAGAAATGATAATTGAAAGGAAGAAATGATGGAATCACAATGTGTTGCAACTCACCACCCTTCAATGGTTTCCTTAAAGGACTAGAGTCATGCACATCCCCCCTAGGATTTGGATCTTTCTTACTTGAATGCTTTGGAGACCTACAACAAGTGTTAGCCTTCATAAAACAATGATAACATAAACTCACATACACTTTGACACGATGCTTGGATTTTGAATTGTTGAAATTTATAGTTATGATAATCTTTCTCTTCACTTGCTCTAGAATACTCTTGATAATAATTTATCCAATTATTTTCTAGATAGATTTGAATTTTGGATGTTAAAATACCACCAACAACATGCCCAAAAATGGGTCTTGGCCCATATTCCCAAGGGTGTATGGGTCATGTACTAGATTTCTAAGACATTGAATATCAAGGACACCACATGAGTTGGATGTATTTATTTAGTGCTTGGAGTTTATTAAAAAAATAGTACAGTGGGCCCTAAAATATATAATTTTAGGACATTAAGGGGTCAATTAGGCTCCATAATTTAGATGGGCCAAAACATAGTGTGAAATTGTTAACGGTGACAATTTCTAACATTATAGTTTTATGTTTCCGTCACTTGCAAGTCCTCTTCAGACTCTCCACCCTTGATCTCCTAACAAGCACAATGAAATAACTCACAACCCACTATGTTTTCCAACTTGCAATTATTTTGTGCATATAATTTTCGATCATATGTAGAAATTGAAATGCAATTTTTCACTCTAACTAATAGTTGTGGTAAATTTGAAATGTGACTCTCATTGCATTTTTGCTATCTAAATAACAAAAAAAATTCACTACAATCATACTTTCTTTATATAATTTGAGGTTGGAAAATACTAGGTGTTATAAACCTACAACCCACATGCTACTATAAAACCTTATACACATAACAACCTAATTGGGTAGTCACCTCTCATGTCAATTTGGTTATTTTTATGTATCCACAAGTTGAAACTCCTCCCCGATCTCTCCACCAATGAGATTTGAACAAGCACAATAAAATAAGTCGCAACCCACTGTGTTTTTCCAACCTTCAATTTTTTATGCATTTATTTTTTCATCATATGAGGAAATCGAAACACAATTTTTACTCTAAGTAATAGTAATGGTAAATTTTAAAGGTGCATCATTACAATCATACTAACTATGTCTAATTGGAGTTTAGAAAATACTGGGTGTTATGAAATCTGCAACCCACGTAGTGTTCTAAAACCCTCTGTACACCTAATAACCCAATTGGTTAGTCACCCCTCAAGTCAATTTTGTTAGTTTTATGTGGGTTTCAAGATGAATATAACCCCCTTAAATATTATGATTATGAGTATATGAATTAGTATAAGCTATAATAATTTATTAGGTTGAAGCCACAATAGTGGTTTACAATTTGATGGAGGAAGGAAAACTGAGAAAAAATGACCCCATGGCAAAAAAATTGGTTATAGGGGTTCAAATGAACCTACAAGTTTGACCGAATGAAAAAGGGGTTCGACCGAACAAAGGTTCGAGCTTACCCATTAATTATTGGGCCCACATTTCCTACCCAAAAAAAAAAAGAAAAATGCATATTGAAGGGGGTTTGCTAGAACCTCCCTAGTTCTAGCGAACCCCCTTTTCCCACCTCCCTGCTCTCTGGCACAAAAAAACCATAATTTTTGCCCTTCAAAGCTCAAGTTGAAAATGGAAATGGAGGAGACTTCACAAACCCAACTGGAATTAGGTAGTCCTTAGAATGAGCTATCCAACGAATATAATTTTATTATGTATTTTTTTTTAGTTTTATTAAACATAGGTTTTTCATCGAAAATGAAGGTCTTTATTCTGTACATATGGAAAAATAGCAGATTATCAAAAAAAAAAAGTTGAAAAATATGAGTGCACCTAATATTGAAGTCCTTGATCCAAAAATAAATAAAATTGAATTTTGATATATACAAAAAAAGTTACGCGTTATACAGTCGCGCTATGTCTGAATTGTAATTGGTTTGACTTCAACACTTTATTAAAGAAAAAAACTTTAATAAAAAACTATCTAACCAAGTGGAAGCACTATATATCAGAGTTAAAAATCTAAATTTGAAAGAATTATAATTTTATCCTTCATGGAACAAAAGTTATGTGTTATACAGTGTGCGACACTTTTTAAAAATGTCGTTTTCTGAAGAAAAAAAAAACTAGTTTTTCATGGGAGATGGAAAAAGAAGTGCAATTTGATTCCAAAAATTTTGAAAAAAATATTTTTAGAGTCTACAGACAAAATTTGACGAGACTCTAGTTTGCATCATCTTCAAATTCCTCACGGTTTAGCCGCTATATGTGCCCGAATGTGAAGATTTAGTTAAAAAAATTATTTCAGTGTCCAGTTTGGCCAAAAATTGTAAACCACTATTGTGGGATCACCCATTAAGTACTGGATTAATGAGTTCTATGAATACTCTATGTTCCTACATGAAGATAATTTCTAGCAACAAATGGTTCTTAAATACATAACAATATTATCACCTTCCATTTGTATAAAATTTAGATTTTATAACCTTAAAGATATTGATGCAAGAATATTATAATGTATCTAATAGTGAAGCCAAACTTATGCTAAATGCCAAATACAATTTAATCTCTTATTACATAAGCCCCATTAGATTGCATGTAACATGAGTATATCGATAAAACAAATTATAGTTTCATGAAAACATAATTGGCATATTTAGGATTTTTTCAACCTGAGATCTGCACATTCATAAAGAGAGGAAATGTTGGACCATTTCAAGGGCTTACCTCAGTCAAACCCCATGAAATTGTTTCCACTTCCACAATGAAAATGTCAATGTTAGAAATGATAATTGAAAGGAAGAAATGATGGAATGACAAAGTGTTGCAACTCTCCATCCTCCAATGGTTACCTTGAAGGACTTAAGGCATGCACATCACCCCAAGGATTTGGATATTTCTTTCTTGAATGCTTTGGAGACATACAACAATTTTTATCCTTCACAAAAAAATGATAACATAAAATAACATACACTTTGACATGATGCTTGGATCTTGAATTAATACAATAAAGTTATGATAATTCTTCTCTTAACTTTCTCTAGAATTCACTTGATAATAATTGCTCCAATGATTTCCTAGATAGATTTTAAATGATACAATCGCTAGGTATTTATAGGCATTTATCTAATTTATAAGAAATTAGATCCCAAAAATTTGACACTTAAAATTTGATTTTGGATGGTCAAATACCATGAAAAACATGCCCAAATGGGTCTTGGCCAATAAGGGGGGCCATGTAATGAAATAACTTGCACAATAGAAGAATATGATATGAAATATGTTGCAATTAATTTATAATAACTGAGAATACCAAGTCACTTCAAGGGGGAAAACCTCCAAATATCTCCAATGAGAACACAATTCACAATATGATGGGGTAAGTGCAAGAATTTGGGTCCACGAAGAGGGGAAGTTTCGGCCAAAAAGAAAATCTTGCAAAAAACGCGTATGCGTTATTAAAAAACATGTATGCGTTATGCATCGAGTACCCGAGCCTAAAAAAATGTGTATGCCCTAAAAAACGCATACGTGTTCTATAACGCATATGCGTTATATAACGCGTATGCGTTTTATAACACGTACAAGTCATTTATTTTTTTAAAAATGCTTTTTAGAAATGGGTACTTGTTTCTAAAAAGCATTTAAAAAATAATAATAATCAAACAAATAAAGAATGCATATGTGTTTTGTAATGCGTACGCGTTTTTAAAAACGCATACACATTATTAAAAATTTGAATCTCCAACCCACATGCAGCCTTGGTTTTAGGCTCGGGAAAGGCTTGGCAATCCAACCCTTAGCCTTTAACCTGCAACTAAAAAACTAAAGCAGATTGAAGAAGAATGTCCAACTTTGGCAATATGGCTGATGGACTTTTTTTTCTGAATCAAGCTATAAAATTAAAACCCATTAGATAACACAATGTCTAGTTTCCAAACATATAATTTTTATTAAGATTGGATTATATTTGTTATTTTTTAATTAATTTCTAAGAAAACTAGTCCTTAAACTTGAAATAACAGGTTTTTTTTGGTTTTTAATAACTTTTTTTTGGTTAAGTTTCTTGTAAAAATAATTATATGGCATCAATCTTCAGACAATTCTCTACACAATAAAAAAAAAATCAAAAAATGTTTTTTTTAGGTCCAATTATGATGTTCGTACACGTTGATTTTTAAAAACAACAATTAAGGCCAATAAAACCTCAATAAAAAAACAAATATTCAAAAACAAATTATAAAAAAAAGTCCTAATCAATATCCATGTTGTTAGTTTTCTTTCCCCAAAAGGAATTAGAAAAATAATTTTATTTGGATCAAAAAGTGGTGTCCGTACACTTGCATGGTATGGTTAAAAAACAGTGACTTTTAAAAAGTGGTTTTTATACATCTCTATCAAAATTTAATTTCTATCATTTGGATATTTGAATAAATTACATATTTGGAAACTAGAGTCTAAATTCTAAATTTCATATTAGTGACTTTTTTTAAGATTCATTGTGTAAGTGCCTCAAATGTTTAGTCCAAGTGTGACAAATTCTTAGAAACAACAAAAACACTTCTACTTTTTGAGCTTTTTGTGGACCCAACTTCTTGCATCAGCCCAATGGTTAAATAAGACTCACAACCTCCTATATATACCTATTTATGCCTAGGATACAACCTAGGCTGACTTAGATAACCCTATATAATCCTTAGGCTGACTTAAAAAACTAAATAACATTAAAATAATGATAATATGACTTAATTAGGAGTTAAGATGGCCACAAGCTAACTATTCATATCCCAATGTACTCTAATATTAAGTGTGTAGCATGCCCCCTCTTTAGATAATCATTATCCTCAATGCTAGGAAATTTTGTATGCTTTTGCATGAACCCCATCATCCTCCCATGTGGCATCTTCAATTGATAAATTCTTCCATTGGATGAGATACCAAGTGAGTGTTCTAGTCCTTAGCTTCCTTATGCATCTCTAAAGAATACATTATGGTTCCAATATGATTCTTCCCTCTTCATCAAGCTTTGGTAATATTGTTTAAGTAGGGATACTATTCCCAATTACCTTCTTCAAACAAGAAACATGAAAAAATGGATGTATCTTTGTTGTTGATGGAAATTCAAGCTTGTAGGAAACACTACCTATCTTTTGCATGATTTGATATGGGCCATAATATTTTGGAGACAACTTGTTATTCTTTGACTATTGCTTCAGTGAAAATTGCTTGCAACCTCAAGAAAACCTAATCTCCAACCTCAAAAATTCTTTCACTATGGGGTTGGTTTGTTAGTGTAATTAATATTTAATTACACTTGCATAACTTTACTTAGGTTGAGATATTTTTAGGTCAACATTAGGGTTGCATACTTTTCTTTTATAAAGCAAATCATCTCATTGTAATATTAAATTCCTGAATATATCATTTTGCACATTCGCATGCAAAGCTCTGCTTTTTTATGTTTTCTCTTTTGTGGAAGGTGTTTAGGTTTGCATGTCTGATCTATGGTTTCTGCATGGTATCAAATCTCCAGACCTATGGCTGCCTGTTTGTGATTTGAAGATATTCTTTCACAACATCTTTTTTTGTGCATAGGTTTCAAGCTAGACTGATTTTGTGTGCATCTAGGGGTAGGAATTTTTTTTGTGCATTTTTGGGTCAAACGAACGTCTCCATCGCGTTTAGAGCACCCAAAAACCCTAGAAACGCCTTTCATTTGGTCGATTTTGGACTTGCTGAAAAAAAAAAAAGGCAAAAATTTTTTGCCCTAGAGCCGTACGGCCCCAGGGCTCGCAGATCGAAGCGAAATTTGCAAAAAAAAACAAAAAATACAAAGCTTTTTTTAATTTTTTGTGCCGCCCATTTAAAGGATGCTGCCACCATCCCGCCACCCGATGGCAACCACATGCAACCACTAGCACTGGCGGGAACCACCATAGCACCGCCGTCCTCCCTCCAACCCCGCGCCTTCCGCCAGCTCCGGTCACATTGTCGACCGGGAGCTTTGCACTAGCCCCCGTGGGCCTTTCAGCCCTCAAGCGCCGAGCAAGCGGTCCCATCTGTGACCATGACCTGCAGATTCAGCCCCAGAGCCGGCGACCGATCACGTGCAGAATTGAGGACCAGAGCCGAAGGTGCTTAAGTTTTGCCCCTGATTAGTGTTGGAAGTGCCTTTTTATAGGCCTTTTTTTGAAAATGAAATATCATCGAAAAGCTGATTCGACGTTCTTCATACTGGTGGAGGTTAGAATTTTTGATTTTCCAGTTTTGGTGCCTTTTTCGCCTGTCAAAGCCAGAAGTTGTTGTTTTCAGTCCGGGTGGCATAATTTTTGCATCCAAACTCAATTTTGCAAAAACAAATAGGCATCGGAAAGCTGGTTCAGTGCTCTACGCAGATCTTAGACCTGATTTTCTAGATTTTTTATCAACTATCTGATTTTACTGTATGATCTCAACCTTTAGTTTTTCAATTATTTTCTTGGGAAGCATGCTATCAGGCTTCTTTTTTGAGATTAGCGAGCATTGTTATTTTATTTGAGAGTATATATTGCTGTTTTCTATCATGGATACACATAATATTGTACCCCTTACTCCATTCAACTATTTTGGTTGGAAAAAACAAATGGATATTCATTTGAAACACAAAGGGTTGTATAGGGTAATGATGGGCACAAAAATTGAACCTACAGGTGCTGCTGAAAAGAGAAAGTGGTTTAATAGGTGTGATGAAGCTTATGGTACATTATGTCTATCTCTTTCTTTTGAACTTCTTTTTCACATTGAGTCTTGCACTACACCCCATGCAGTTTGGACTACTTTGCAGTCTTTGTTTGGGCAACAAGATACTATGAGAGGGTTTCAGTTAGAGAATGAGCTTATTGGCTTGAATCCTAGGGATTTTGACAGCATCCAGGAGTTTTTCACCAAACTCAAGTCTCTTAGATTGCAGTTGTCATAGTGTGGTGTTCAGAAGGAAGACTCTCAATTGATATTGTCCATTCTTTCTAAGCTTGGACCAGATTATTCAGTTTTTGTTTCTACCTTTTATGCTACTAGGGATGCACTTGGTACTAGATTTACTATGCCTTCTTTTGATGATTTTTCATCTTCTCTCACTCGAGAGCAGGCCAAGTTGGCTAATATGGGCAAGTTGAAGCCCTCTTCATCATAGGCACTTATTGCATCATAGGAGCCCAGAGATCAGAAGGCTTCTACATGAAAAGGAAAGAAACAAAAACAAAAGGATTCCAAATCTTATGAGCAGCAGAAGGAGTCCTCATATTCATCATCCTCTTCTAAGGGGAAATCATTTAGGAAGGAGAAGGGCCCATGTGCATATTGCAAGAGAGAAGGACATTGATGAGCTGAAGAATCTTCTTTAGAAACATCAGATTGATTTGCCTTCTAGGATGTCTACATCATCTCCTTCCACTCCTTTTTCTTCTTCTTCTTCTTCTTCAGGCACAACTAGTTTACACACTTCATCAGATATGAGGGGGCATGCTCTTTGTGATTCTTCGAGTCTTGGATCAGGGAGATGGCTTCTAGATTCAGGAGCATCTCATCATATGGCTTCCACACAGACTATGTTCACTTCCTTTGAGTCTCACACTATGTCTCCTATTTTTATGGGAAACAATACATACATGAGTGTTACAGGGAAGGGGTCTATTAGTTTTGAGGACAACACTTTTCAGGATGTCTTGTGTGTTCCTCATTTGACGAACAACCTTCTTTCTATATATCAGATCACACATGGAGGCAATGGGAGGTCTATGGAGTTCACACCTGATTTAGTTATCATCAAAGACTTGGAGAGTAGAGCAGTTATTGCTACTGGGGTGGTGGATCACTCATCTCGGTTGTATTCCTTTGCAGATTTTGCTACTGATGGTGCTTCTGTTCCTACAGCTGTTCATCACACTTTTAGTGTGAATCATCATTTAGAGGAGAAATTTGGCTTCTTGAACATTGGATTTCTCACTTTGGATCCTATTCTTGAGCCATCCATTCCTTCTCCTCCACCTACTATTGCATTTGCTGATACTTCTATAACTACAAATGTGGTTTCTTTCGTTTTAGTGCAGCAGGATCCGGTTGTTCAACCATCTTTGGAGGTTCCTATTCAATCTTCACCTACTTTGACTTCTTCATTTGTTGAGGTCACACCTGCTTCTATGGAGACATCTTGGGCTACACCTACTTCACCTTCAGAGATTGCATTCATTCGGCCTCTTCCCTCTCACTTCTTTCAGGAGATGCAGTTTCTTCAATTCTTTTGGGGCTACTTCATTCTGGGGGGGATTTGTGGTCTTCTTCTTCCTCTCTTCTGGGGGGGTTATTTTATGTATCTTTGTGATGGATGGTGTTCTTGGGGGGTCTTATGGAGTCCTCCATCTTTCATCACTTAGTTATTTTGCATTCTATTTTTGGGGAGGAGTTTTGTTCCCATGTGGTTTGCATGCTTATTTAGTCTCCCTAAGTTGCACTTATGGGGGGGTGTTAGTGTAATTAATATTTAATTACACTTGCATAACTTTACTTAGGTTGAGCTATTTTTAGGTCAACATTAGGGTTGCATACTTTTCTTTTATAAAGCAAATCATCTCATTGTAATATTAAATTCCTGAATATATCATTTTGCACATTCACATGCAAAGCTCTGCTTTTTTATGTTTTCTCTTCTGTGGAAGGTGTTTAGGTTTGCATGTAGCTTCATTTGGTTTTGTGCCATGGATAGATTATCTTTAAGTTTTGAAAGTACTTTTTGTTGATGAATCATGTGGTCCTCCATTGTGTGAACTCTTGGTAATACCTTCAATGATGATGTGATGGAAGGAGGATTATATCCATACAATGCTAAAAATGGAGGAATTTTTGATGAACTACATGGAATTATTATACCACTATTCTGCTAGTGGTAGCCAATCTACCTATTGAGACTATTTATATGAAGTGAAACAATGTATATATTTTTACAAAAACTTATTAACCACCTCTATTTTCCCATCAGATTTTGGATGGTATGAAGAACTATGAGCCAATTGAGTATCCAAACACTTGAATAAATATATCCATAAGTTATTAGTAAAGATAGGATCATGATCACTAACACTGGCCTTAGGTATACCATGTAGCTTCTAAATATTCTCAAAAAAAATAAATTCCACTATACTTGTTGTAAAATGATGTGATAATGCAATAAAATATTCATTGGTAGTGAGGTGATCCACCACTTCCATGATGAAATTCTTACCAATAGATCTTGGAAGCCCTATGATGAATTCCATGGAGACCTCTTCGCAATGTTTGCTAGGAATAACCAAGGGTTGCAAGAGACCATGCATCTTAATTGTCTCCCCTTTATTTCCTTGACAAACCAAACATTCTGCCACTAATTTTTGAACATCCCCTTTTAGCCCTTCCCAAAAGAAGTCTTTCTTGACCCAATGATATATCTTCAAAAATCCTAAATGACCACCTACTAGAGATTCATGTAGTTCTATGAAAATCTATTGTTTGAAAGATGAATTCTTACAAAGATACAATCACTCTTTATACCACAAAGTATTTCCCTTCCAGCAAAATTTATCTAAACTACTAGGGTCACTCTATAATTGTTGAATGAGATTACTAGTAGCCACATCATTTTTCCACTCTTCTTTGGATTATTCTACCCAATCTTCTTGTAATATTGAAAGGGCATACAATAAAGCTTCATCCTTCTCATCCTTCCTCAATAGTGCATCTATCACAACATTTTCCTTCCCACTCTTATATACAATCTCAAAATTATATCCCAACATCTTAGTAACCCATTTTTTTGTTCTTCTAAAGACAATCTTTGTTCCAAAAAATATTTTAGGCTATCATGATTTGTCTTAACCTTGAAGTGTCTACCCATTAGATAAGGCCCCAATTATTTTACTATATGAATAATAGATAGCATGTCCTTCTCATAAATAGGTTTGAGTTAATTTTTCCCCTTTAATTGATGGCTCTCAAAAGCAATCGGTTGACCCTCCTGCATGAGAACTGCACCTATACCATTTCTAGAAGCATCACATTCCACAGTAAAATCCTTTGTAAAATCAAGAGTGGCAACTATTGGAGTTGTGCACATACCCTCATTTAACACTTCAAATGTTGAACTAGTAGATTCATTCCAATGAAAATAATCCTTCTTCAATAAATCTATGAAGGATGCTACTATATGACCATAATTCTTCACAAATCTATGATAGTATCTAGTCAATCCCGAGAAACCCCTCAATTTCTTAATGTTTTTGGGAATAGGTCATTCCATGAGAGCCTTAACTTTGTTAGTATCCACCTTTACTCCTTCATGTAAAACTATGTGTCCCAATTACTCCACCTCATTAAGACCAAAATCACACTTAGATGGCTTAGCATAGAGTTGATTCTCTTTAAGAACATCTAATACTTGATCTACATGTTGCAATTGTTATTCCCATATCTTTCTATAAATCAATATATCATCAAAAAACAATAATAAAAAATTCCTCAAGAATTTTTTAGAGATGCAATTCATAAAAAATTGAAAAGTAGATGGGGCATTAGTAAGACCAAATATCATCACCAAAAACTCATAATGACCCTCATGAATCCTAAATGTTGTCTTACAAATATCTTCTTCCTTAATTTGAATTTGGTGATAACCAAATCTAAGATCTAACTTTATAAAATTCATAGCTCTATTCAATTCATCTAGAAAATCATCAATGACTGGAATAGGAAAATTATCTTTTATGGTGTACATGTTGAGTGCTCTATACTCTGGGAACATGTGCCAAGTATCATCCTTCTTCCACACTAGACCCATATGCCCAAGGGTGTATGGGTCATGGCCTAGATTTCCAAGACATTGAATGTTGGGGGCAACACATGAGTTGGATGCATTTATTCAATTCTTGTAGTTTATTGAAAAATGGTACAAATGGGCTCTAAAATACATAATTTTAGGACATTAAGGGGTCAATTAGGCTTAATAATTTAGAGGGGCCAAAACATAATGTGAAATTGTTAAGGGTGACAATTTTTGACACTACAGTTTTATGTTTCCCCATCCTACAACTCCTCCCAAAACTCTCCACCCTTGAGTTTTGAACAAGAACAATGAAATAACTCACAATCCATTGTGTTTTCAAACCTAAAATTATTTTGTGCATATAATTTTTTTATCATATGTAGAATTTGAAACATTGAAATTTTCACTCTAACAGTTGTGGTAAATTTGAAAGGTGTCTTTCATTGCATTTTTGTTATCTAAATAACAAAAGGTTTTCATTACAATCATACTTTCTTTGTATAATTTTAGGTTGGAAAATATTGGGTGTTATAAAACTTGCAGCCCACATACTATTATAAAACCCTCTACATGTAACAACCCAATTGGGTAGTCACCTCCAATTCAATTTGGTTAGTTTTACATATGAATCACTTGTAACTCCTCCCAAAGATCTTCACCATTGAACTTTGAACAAGCATAGTAAAATAATTCATAACCAACTGTGTTTTTCTAAACTACAATTATTTTGTGCATTTATTTTTCCATCATATGAGGAAATTGAAACACAATTTTTACTCTAAGTAATAGTTGTGGTAAATTTAAAAGGTATCTTTCATTACATTCATACTATCTAAATAACAAAAGGTTTTCATTACAATCATACTGAATGTGTATAATTGGAGATTGAAAAATAGTGGGTGTTATGAAAACCTTTAACCCACATAGTGTTCTAAAAACCTCTACACCTAATAACCCAATTGGTTAGTCATGCCTCATGTGAATTTGGTTAGTTTTATGGGGGATTCAAGATGAATATAACCCCCTTAAACATTATTATTATGAGTATATGAATTATTATAAATTTTAATAATTTATTATGTACTACATCAGTGAGTTATATGACTACTCTATGCACCTACATGAAGATACTTTATAGAAGCAAAAGGTTCTTAAATATATAAAAAAATTATCACCTTACATTTGTATAAAATGTTAGTTTATAACCTCAAAGATATTAAGGAAATATTATTATAATGTATCTAATAATGAAGCCAAAGTTATGCTACATGTCAAATATAACAATCTCTTATTAAATAAGCCACATTAGGTCACATGCAACGTGAGTATATTAATAAGACAAATTGTAGTTTCATGTAATCATAATTGGTATATTTAGGATTTTTAATCTCACCAAATGGTTTGAAGATGAATCCAAAGAAGGTAAAATAAATTGTTGAATTTCCTACACCAATTAATATAGTTCGATAAGAATTTTGCATGAACTAGCTAGTTTGAACATAGGAATTTCAATATATATTTCTATGGAATAAATGAGATTACAAGAGTAGATAAGAAATAATTCTAGAGAACATCAACATCAATGTCAATTACGCTTAATAATTTAGAGGGGCCAAAACATAGTGTGAAATTGTTAAGGGTGGAAATTTTTGACACTATAGTTTTATGTTTACCCATCCTACAACTCCTCCCAAAACTCTCCACCCTTGAGCTTTGAACAAGCACAATGAAATAACACACAACCCACTATGTTTTCCAACCTACAATTATTTTTTGCATTCACTTTTTGATCATATGTAGAATTTGAAATGCAATTTTCACTTTAATAGTTGTGGTAAATTTGAAAGGTGAATTTCATTGCATTTTTGTTGTTTAAATAACAAAAGGTTTTCATTACAATCATACTTTATTTATATAATTTTAGGTTAGAAAATATTGGGTGTTATAGAACTTGCAACCCACATACTATTGTAAAACCCTCTATATGTAAAAACCCAATTAGGTAGTCACCTCCCAGGTCAATTTGGTTACTTTTATGTATGCCTCACTTGTAGAGCCTCCCTAAGCTCTCCACCATTGAGCTTAGAACAAGCACAATAAAATAAGTCACAACCAACTATGTATTACCTATGATTATTTTGTGCATTTATTTTTCCATCATGTGAGGAAATTAAACACAATTTTTACTCTAAGTAACAGTTGTGGTAAATTTTGAAGGAATCTTTCATTACATTCATATTCTCTAAATAACAATTTTTTTTCATTACAATCATACTGACTATGCATAATTGGAGATTGAAAAATAGTGGGCGTTATGAAAACATTTAACCCACATAGTGTTCTAAAACCCTCTACACCTAATAACCCAAATGGTTAGTCACCCCTCAAGTGAATTTGGTTAGTTTTATGTGGGTTTCAAGATGAATATAGCCCCCTTAAACATTATGATTATGATTATATGAATTATTATAAATTGTAATAATTTATTATGTACTACATCAATGAATTCTATGACTACTCTATGTACCTACATGAAGATACTTTATAGCAACAAAAGGTTCTTAAATATATAACAATATTATCACCTTACATATGTATATAATGTGATTTTATAACCTCAAAGATATCGAGGGAATATTATTATAATGTATCTAATAATGAAGCCAAAGTTATGCTACATTCCAAATACAACAATCTCTTATTACATAAGCCACATTAGATCACATGCAACATGAGTATATTTATACAACAAATTCTAGTTTCATGAATGCATAATTGGTATATTTAGGATTTTTAATCTCACCAAATGATTTGAAGATAGATCCAAAGAACGTAAAATAAATTGTTGAATTTCCTACACCGATGAATATAGTTCAATAAGAATTTTACATGTGTTAGATAGTTTGAACACAGGAATTTCATTGTATATTTCTATGGAATAAATGAGATTACGAAAGTAGATAAGAAATAATTTTAGAGAACATCAAGATAAAATAGAAGCTATGAATTATTAAAGAAGAAAGTGATAGAGAAGTTATTGTTCGTATTGCCATATTTTGATAATGTATTTTAAGGTGATTCTGATACGAGTGGAACTATAATTGGAGCATTACTAAGTCAACAAGGAATACTAGTATAAGAATTTAAAAGTAGCCATTAATTTGAGAAATCATGAGTACTTTTTTTAATGGGCTATATGGCCATGTGAAAAATTTATAGACTGGTGTACTTAAGTGGACTTATTTAGAGCTAAAATAAATTATAACTATAGGGTATGTGCAGGATCATCATGGAAAAAAATAGGCCCTTAAGTGGTGATGAAAATTTAGAAAATCAGAGTTAGAAAACTTGACGTAAAAATTTGAATAAGTTATCTATATTATTTCAAAAATATGTAACAATGGAATCTATAGCAAATTGAATGTATTTTCTAAACTACTAGGTTTTATTTTTTTTAAATAAAATCTATTTGGTGAAAATTTTAAATTTCAATTGAGTAGTACTTATATTTCAGGGAAAAAATAAGAAGTAGGTGTATGTCTAACCACCCTAACCACAATAAAATGATAATATTTTAGATATAAGTAGATGACTCATGTCCCAATGTGATGCATATTTTTTTGTAATTTTTTCCAAGTAAATAATTAAATATGATTTTTTTATAAAACTTTTTAAAAATATAAAAACTTGTATGTCTCACTACCTTAACTTGGTCAAAACTTCATGAAATTTAAATATTTTAATCTTATAGTATGCGAACCATAGAATGTGATGCATGTTTTAGATTCAAAAAATGTGATACCATTTGAAAGCTATAGATTTTTTTCAATCAACCTATCAACCAAGACTTTAGTCATAATTCAAATAGAAAATGAATAATAATTATTTATTAAATTCAAAGTAAAAAATAATTTATATTGGTGGAAAGCTGAGAATCTCTTTTAAAAACCCTTTTTGTTTCATCAATTTTGGGTAAAAAGAAATTGTCAGCCACATGGGCCATCATATCACTTACATATCGCCACTTTTTGGCCCATCATGATCCTACACATACCCTATAATTAACTACTAAAAATAGGATATGTCCTAGACATAGATTTATTTTCCCATGTGTCATCATGTCAATGTTTGTGTTAAGAGTGAAGATATATGACTCTAAAGTTTCTAGAATGTACCTAAACCTTGAGTTTTCTAATGAATGCTTCATTATTCCTAATTGTCAACATGTAAAACTATGATTATCTCAATTTGTTTCCTTCGAAAACCCAATATTAATATAGATGGATCATATTTTTTATACAACATACACGGTGACTACATTAATTCATACAAAGACACTTTTAGTTTACAAACCCAATGTTCTATACCCTTATCTAAAATTATTTAGGTTGGCAATTATGGATTTTCTCATCTAAAAATCCATACGATAATATATTGTATCAAAATTAATTTTTTCCACTTAAAAATAAAAAGGTGTAGCTATAGAAAACAACATTCTAATCAAATTTAATATAGGTACAAGAGAAAATAGGTCACTAAATTATATTCATTATACCCAGAATAACCCATTGCACCAACTATCCTTATACCTTTCTAATGTTTTTTCTACTCTAACTTTCTTCTTGTACACCCACTTACAACCAATGGATTCCTTATATTGAACTAAATCAACCAAGTCCCACATCTTTTTTTTTGTAGTATCTCCATCTCCTCTTTCATGGATTTGATTTAAGATTCCTTCTCCTATAGAATTTGATTCATCATTAGTAGAAGTTAGAGGAAAATTAAATTGATTTTCTAATTGAGTATACGTTTTTGGTAACTTCTATCATCTTATAAAACTTGTCACAATTGTCATCAATTTAATTATTGTATTCATAATCCCTCATCCCTTCATCCCTACATTTTTATTTTATACCATCTCCCAACCACATATCCCATATATTCCATAATCCTCACCTAATCGTTGATTCCATGTGCACTTGCTTCCCCTTTTCCCTATTTCTCCTTCTATCTTTCATCTTCCACTTTTCCTTCTCTTGCATCTGATGTACCATGGCATGAATCCTACATCCACATTATTACAATTCAACATATCAACCATTATCCATCATCATTGCTTAATACATTAGGTTCATTTTAGGCTAATATAGATTTTTTGATCTAGTCATCTTTCATCGATCATAATCATTTCATTATCCATTAGATTCATTATTCATGCATCAACATTTGTTAATTCATGCATATTTTCATCCAAATCATTATGTATATCCCGTCCCATTAACCTTCCATCTCCCCTTTTGTGTCTCCCTATCCACCATCCATCATTCCATCCTATAACTAATATATAATGTTAAGCTTGCTAACATGCATGTTTTATGTCTTATACGATATTATGCATTTTTTTTACAGAGATTAGACGCATCCAAAAATAAAGAATAATTGTTTAATTCATTTATTTTTAAATAAATAAATAATTAGAATAATTATAATTAGTTTAAGTCTAATATATATATGAATGAATCATTAAATTAATATTATAACTTTTCCAATAAGAAACAAAATAGAACTTTTCCTTTCTAAGAAACCTACTTAGAAAGGAAGAGTTAATTAAAGAAATACCAACAGTTCAAAAAGACAAAAGGTAGGAAGGCAAGGCATTGTAGTAAAAAGAGAGTAACGATGTAGCTCTAGAGGATGTTAATCTCGGGAGAAACATTTTTAAGAGATAATTCAGAAATAACTAATAAACCTTTAATAATGAATAAATCTTTTAACATTGCAATGGTCAATTAAATAACTGATAAATTTTTAAGATTATAATTATCCACTTAATAAAGGATAAGTGTTCCTGGTTATAATGGTTTGGTACAATAAGACAAGATTTTATACCTTTCCTACTTGTGCTACGGTGGCTCCATGAGAACCTTTATTTATTTATTTTTTATGGATAAGTATCATCAAATGAGATATGAGATTAGATATGAAATTATGTATAAAGTAATTAAAAGGACATACTCTAAATAGGCACTTTCATTTCCTTAACTACTATTAATGTTTTTTTTTTTTAATTTTAATAATAGCTTATGAAATGTGATACAAAAATATTGATTGAAAATTACTATATAATTATATATAAGTTTTTATTTTTATTTCGGATAAATTCTTATAAAATTATGTCAAAATTTTTTTTTTTTTTTTAAATCAATTTTTTTTATAACTATATAATTTGGGCATTGCTTTGAGATTATAATGAAATTTTATTCTTGATCATTTGATCAATTCAAGAAGATTAAATTATAAAGCTAAAACAATTTCTTATTATTGACTAGAGAGAGTTCATAAAATTTAATATTTTATTTTGAAAGTTTTTGAATGGTGGAAAATAAAATCAACTTACCATTATTTTCCATTTGTAATAATAATATTTTCACTTTAATTTCATTTAAACATATATTTTTACAATCTAATTTATTTGTTCTACTTTTATTAAATTTCATCATATATAAAATATCAAAAAATTTTAATAAAAGAAATTAAAAATTGCATTTATAAATATTGTATGTAATAATAAATTGTTGAAATCATAAACTACAATAAAAAATTTAAAATCACTTTTGATAATAGCGTTTTATAAATACATTATAAATTAGCATAATGAAATTTTATTCTTGATCATTTGATCAATTCAAGAAGATTACATTATAAAATTAAAACAATTTCTTATTATTGACTAGAAACAATTCATAAAATTTAATATTTTCAAAAAAATAAAATTTAATATTTTATTTTGAAAGTTTTTAAATGTTGTAAAATAAATTTAAGAAAAAAATTCAAATCAACTAATCAATAGACATATTTTATATATTAATATTTAATATATGTATACTAATTTATAATTCATTCTTATGTTAACAATATTTCTTTATTAATATAAATGAATTTATTAAAAAAAACATTTCGATACATAAACTAATAAAAAATTGGTCATCATTCTGGAGCCGACGTTTCTGAAACACTCCATAGCTTTCGTCACGCTCCCATATATATAAGATTCACATAAACTCTTTCTCCTCACCATTATCTCATTATATCAAGCATTCGTGTAATTGCGAAGGAGCATTTTGTTTTAGATTTTTGGGTTACAGTCTGTTCGATTGAATTATTAAATCTGTTGAAGTTTTGAGCGATTTTGCCATGGATAATCCCTTTTTTGGGGGGTATTGGAGTCGAGTCCCTGAAAGAAGATCTTATGAAAGGCTACATTATTATTATCCAAATCCTTACTCTACAACTTCGTACCCAAATCCAGAAAGGAGCCCGCCATGGATGAAAATACAGCGTCTATAAAAATTCAAGTGGATTTCCGGGGGTTTTGTGTGAGGAAGTCAAGGCCTCTGAACAAGTTGAGGGTTATAATGAAATCCAAGGCAGAGGCTATGAAAATTTGCAGGTGTGTGAATGACGAAGATGTTGTGGAGTTGATTAGACGAGATGAGGAGGAGCGGTTGAAAATGACGGAGTGGATTATGTCACTACTGCTAAGGCTCGATGAAATTCGGGTTTACCTTTTATTTCCCTTTTTCCTTTTGTTCTTCCTTAATCTTATATGGAAAGGGTTAAATTATTTTTTCTTTCTAAAGAGTAGATTTTTTAAAATTATTTTTACAGATTTTTCTTTGAAATTGTTAGACCTTTTTTTGTTTGCAAACCTTCTATGAAAAACTATGTGCTTGTAGCTTGCCAGAAGCTTTGCTCTCCAATGTCCTGAACTATGAAAACTTTTTATTTTTTATTTGACAGACAAGGGCGAGGCTAATGTGTCTTTCTTTTTGGGAAAATTTTTGAATATTTTTCATTACACTTATTTATGGAATTGATTTGTTTATAGTGCAATTTCTTCTTTCCTTTTTCTCTTAAAAGTTTCAAATCAGAATGTTTTATGTTTCCCTATAAACCCATCGTTGTGAAATGTAGGGAGCAATTCCTTTTGTGCGAGAATCAAGAAAGGTTGTGATTTGTGAGCTGGTTAGCTTGCAAGAGACTATAGATGACATCATTGCCGCGAAACCAAGACAAGATGCTACGACAGAAGTTTGTTGGAGTTTCACTCCACTCCCACCTTCACTTTCTACCCTGATTGCACCCCAGCGCCTTCAATCTCAATTGCTAATGGTCTAGCGCAGTTTATTGCGCTACCGCGGTCTAACCCTTTGGTGCCTGTGGTATTGTGGTTAACCACCAGACAACAGTTACCGCTCTACCGCGGTCTGCTCACCAACCATCTACGGTATCGCGGTGCCTTCGTTCATCATCCTTTGATTGGGTCCTGGCGGTTACCACGGCCACCACGGTCTCTTTGTTAACTGCCATAGTACCGCAGTAAACCATTTCCCGTCTGTTCGCTCGGTTACTGCGGCCACCGTGGTCTATTTCTTAACCATGGCGATAGCGCGGTAAACCCTTTCCTCGCAACGCTCACGGTTACTGTGGCCACCGTGGTCTCCTTGTAAACCGTGGCGGTAGCACGGTAGTCAACCTTGTTTGACTTTTTTGATCTTTTTCGGTGGCAGTTGTAAATGGGCTCCTCGGTGGCATAAAAGGATGTTTTTGATTGGACTATTATTAATATGTATAGGACTATAATTAAATCGATTTAACCTTGTTAAGGACTTATTTTGTGCTGGCATTTTCATGACATTAAAGTTTGTATTAAATTTTGTCTGGGCCGAAAATCCTTTATATACGGGGATATATTTTGTAATAGATAGAAGGAGAAGAACAGTGAATATAATATAATATATTTTTGCTCAAAAGTAGCAAAGGTGGTCAATGACTGTTCTGTGTTAGTATAATTTTTATGTGTATGTTTGATTTTTAATCTCTACTATTTCCTTCACATGGTATCAAAGCCTAAGGTTAGAGAGTTTGTAAATCATGGTAGCAAGCACAAGCTTGAGTAATCCTCAAATTCCACAGTTGAATGGAAAGAATTATGACTACTAGTCTATAACAATGAGAGCATTATTCTGTTCACAAGATATATGGGAGTATGTAGAGAATGGGTTTCCAGAACCAACAGATGCAGCAGCATACAATGCCCTGACACAAGCAGAGAAAGTTTTGTTGAAGGATAACAAGAAGAAGGATTCAAAGGCTCACTTCTTTATTCTACAAGGTGTACATGAGAGTATTTTTCCCAGAATATCAGCCACTACCAAGTCTAAACAAGCATGGGACATATTACAAATAGCATATCAAGGTATGGACAAAGTCAAAACTGCAAAGTTGCAAATACTAAGAAGAGAGTTTGAGACTCTGTTTATGAAAGAAAATGAGTCTGTAGATTCATATTTTACTTAGATAATGGGACTAGTAAACCAGATAAGAACACATGGTCAGACACTAGAAGATGTCAAAGTTATAGAAAAGATTTTGAGAAGTTTACCCACAAGATTTGAGACAATTGCAGTCACAATAGAAGAGACAAAGGATCTCACATAGTATTCAGTTGATGAGCTATATGCTTCACTAATTTCTCATGAGCATAGACTCAGCAGAACAACAAATATGTCATTGGAGCATGCATTCAAGTCACAAGATTCAATTAACCAAGGAAGAAGCAGAGGTAGATCAAATTTTAGAGCAAGAGGAAGAGGTTTCAACATAGGTGGAAGAAATAACCAGTCAAGTTCAAGTGGAAGAGGCAGCAGCCAAAACCCATCTCAAAACTTTCCTCAAGGACAAAGGTATGATAAATCTCAGGTTCAATGCCATTACTATAAAAAGTTTGGCCATTACATTAATGAGTGTAGAAAGAAACAGTATGAAATGAGTAGACAAAATGCAAACTTTTCTAGAGAGAGTCAAGACTATAGACCTGATAAAAGCACAATGTTTTTAGCCTGTAATGTAGCTCAAGCTAATGAGAAAGAAGTTTGGTTTTTAGATTCAAGTTGTAGTAATCACATGATAGAGAATTTAGATCTATTCACAAGTTTAGATGAGAATATTAAGTTAGATGTCACCCTGGGTAGTGACAACAAAGTGTCAGTTAAAGGAAAAGGGAATGTTAATATTCTAACCAAGCAGGGGGAGCAAAAATACATATCTGGTGTTTATTTTGTGCCTGGTCTTAAACACAATTTGATGAGTGTAGGACAGTTAATTCAAAAGGGTTATAGAGTGTCTTTCAAGAATGGGTTATGCACTATTTTAGACAAATAACCAAGTGGCCAAATGATTGCAAAAATTCACATGACAAACAATAGAATGTTTCCTTTGAGAATTCAGCCAGCTTTAAGTACAAACTTTGCACAAGAACAAAAGGTATCAACTATTATACCAACTGTCTTTCAGGCAGAGGTAAAGGATGAGAACTAGCTTTGGCATTTAAGATTTGGTCAATTAAATTTTGGAGGTTTGAATTTGCTTCATAGAAAGAACATGGTAAAGGGAATTCCATTAATTCAAAAACCAAAGAGTGTTTGTGAAGGTTGCATACTTGGAAAGCAACATAGAGAGTATTTCCCAGTAGGGAAATCCACTAGAGAAAAAGCCCCATTGGAAATAGTTCATTCAGATTTATGTGGTCCAATGCAGACACCTTCAATAGGTGGTAGTTTCTATTTTTTGACCTTTATAGATGATTATTCAAGGAAGACATGGGTGTATTTTCTAAAACAAAAAAGTGAAGTGTTTAATTACTTTTGTCAATTTAAATCTTTAGTTGAAAAATAGAGTGGTTGTTTCATCAAAGTGATGAGAACTGATAGAGGAGGTGAATACATTTCAAGAGAGTTCTTAAATTTCTGCAAAGAGCATGGAATACACAAATAGTTCACAACAAGATACACACCCTAACAGAATGGTGTAGCAGAGAGAAAAAACAAAACCATAATGGAGATGGCTAGAAGTATGTTAAAAGCCAAGCACTTAACAAATGAATTTTGGGCTGAAGTTGTATCTTGTGCAGCATATATTATGAACAGATGCCCTACAAAAAGTGTGATGAACATAATCCCTAAGGAAGCATGGATAGGTAAAAAGCACAGTGTGTCTCACATGAGAGTTTTTGGTTGTGTTTCATATGCACATGTTCCTGAATAGTTGAGAAGAAAGCTTGATAACAAAGGAGAAAAATACATCTTTGTTGGATATAGTGAAGAATCCAAAGCATACAAACTATTTAATCCCTCAACCACGAAAGTAATAATTAGCAAGGATGTCCAATTTGTTGAAGATGAAGCATGGGATGGAAGCAAAGAAAATACAGTCAATGTTATTGTTAATATCCCTCAAGATGAGAATGAAAATACAGTTCCAACTAATGTACCTATTATTCCTATTCAACCTCAAGAAAGTGGTCAACAACTGACACCAGCAAGTAATACAAGAGCAGCAACAAGAGGACTGCAAACACCAACCACAGCAAGAATTTTTGGCATAGGACCTTCAAGTCCATATTCTGCAGATTCAACTGGCTTATCAAATCCAACTTTGGCTAGCATGAGGAGGTAGAAAATCAGAAGCATAACTGATATCTATAATCAAAATGAAGGTGAGAACAATTCTCAACAATTTACACTATTTTCCTTTTATTCACAAGCTGAAGATCCAATTCATTATGAAGATGCAATCAAGGAAGAAAATTGGTTACAACAATGGATGATGAGATAGATTCAATAGAAAACAATCAAACATGGGAGTTGCAAAGTCTTCCAAAAGACAAAGATGTCATTGGTGTCAAATGGATTTATAAGACTAAGTTGAATGCAAATGGAGAAGTGCAGAAGCACAAAGCAAGATTGGTGGTAAAAGGATATGCACAACAACCTGGAATAGATTACAATGAAACTTTTGCACCAGTTGCACGACTTGACACAGTCAGAATGTTATTGGCTTTAGCAGCACAAGATATATGGCTAGTTCACCAGATGGATGTGAAGTCAACATTTCTCAATGGTTATCTAGAAGAGGAAGTCTACATTGAACAGCCACCAGGATATGAAATATCAGGACAAGAGGACAAAGTCTATAAACTGAAGAAGGCACTGTATGGTTTGAAACAAGCCCCAAGAGCTTGGTATAGCAGAATTGACAGTTATTTCACAAATAATGGATTTACCAGATGTGACAGTGAACCAACATTATATACCAAAGTGAATAATGAAGGTAAAATTCTAATCATATGCTTGTATGTTGATGATTTGATTTTAACAGGAAATCTGTCAATTGAAATGTTCAGAATAGAAATGATGAAAGAGTTTGAAATGATAGACATGGGAATGATGAAGTGTTTTTTAGGCATTGAGGTAACACAGAATAAAGATGGTATTTTCATTTCACAGTCTAAATATGCAAAAGATGTTTTAAAGAGATTCAATATGTTAAACTGTAAGTCAGCACCTACTCCAATGGTGACTAGACTGAAATTGAGCAGAGAAGATAAAGACACAGATGTTAATCCAACTTTTTACAAACAACTAGTAGGAAGCTTAATGTATTTGACAACCACAAGGCCTGACATCATGTATGCAATCAGTTTGATTTCCAGATTCATGGAATCACCAAAAGAATCACAGTGGATAGCTGGAAAGAGAATCTTAAGGTATATCAATGGAACGAAAATTTTTGGAATACAATATTCCAGAACAAATGAATTTAAATTAACAGGTTACACAGACAGTGATTGTGCTGGAAGTGTTGATGAAAGAAAAAGCACCTCTGGCTATGTTTTTCACTTTGGAAGTGGTGTAGTTGCTTCAAAGAAACAGCCTATTGTCACCTTATCATCAGCTGAGGCTGAGTATGTTGCAACTACAAGTGCATCTTGCCAGGCAGTGTGGATGAGAAGAGTATTGCAGGAAATCCAGAATGAGCAGACAGAGGCAACACAGATTTTTTGTGATAACAATTCAGCCATAGCTTTGTCGAAGAACCTTGTATTCCACAAATGTAGCAAGAACATAGATACGCATTTTCACTACATTCGAGAGCTGATTAACAATGGTGAAATTGTTTTGGAATTCTCTAGATCAGAGGAGAAACAAGCAGATATATTTATGAAAGCACTGGGGATAGATTCATTTGTTTTTCAACGAACCAGACTTGGCGTCTCAAATGGCAGAAGTTTCATTCAAGGGGGAGTGTTGGAGTTTCACTCCACTCCCGCCTTCACTTTCTACCCTAACTGCACCCCAACGCCTTCAATCTCAACTGCTAACAGTCAGGTGCAGTTTACTGCGCTACCACAGTCTAACCCTTTGGTGCCTACAATATTGTGGTTAACCACCAGACAACAGTTACCGCTCTACCGCGGTCTGCTCGCCAACCATCCATGGTATCGCGGTTCCTTCATTCACCATCCTTTGATTGGATCCTGGCGGTTACCATGGCCACCGCGGTCTCTTTGTTAACCACCACGGTACCACGGTAAACCGTTTCCCATCTATTTGCTTGATTACTGAGGCCACCGCAGTCTATTTCTTAACCACGGCAGTAGCGCGGTAAACCCTTTCCTCACAGTGCTCATGGTTACCACGACCACCGCAGTCTCCTCATAAACCGCGGTGGTAGCGTGGTAGTCAACCTTGTTTGACTTTTTTGATCTTTTTCGGTGGTGGTTGTAAATGGGCTCCTCATTGGCATAAAAGGATGTTTTTGATTGGACTGTTATTAATATGTCTAGGACTATAATTAAATCGATTTGACCTTGTTAAGGACTTATTTTGTGCTCGCATTTTCATAACATTAAAGTTTGTATTAAATTTTGTTTGGGCCGAAAATACTTTATATACAGGGATATATTTTGTAATAGATAGAAGGAGAAGAAGAGTGAATATAATATAATAGATTTTTTCTCAGAAGTAGCAAAGGTGCTCAATGACTGTTCTGTGTTAATATAATTTTTATGTGTATGTTTTGACTTTTAATCTCTGCTATTTCCTTCAAAGTTCCAGTAACTTTTGAAGCATCAATGGAGGAGAATCTCAAGGTGTTGTCGTTAGATGCAATTGAGGCCTCTGTGAGCAATGAGAAGGGAGAGGAGTCTTTGCCTTCTCAAATGCAAGATTTGCAAGAAGATGATAATAACAATGGAGGGGTAGAAAATTTTGAACAAGGCTCATCAGAAGCTGGACAAATTGTCTCTGGAACTAAGGAATGCACAATGGTTGATAAAGATGCAGTGAATTTGAAAAGAAACAAATTTGAAAGTTCGGTGTTGGAGGTTGATGCATCACCTACAATCCCTTGCACAGAGGAATGAGTTATAGTAGGAAATTCAAGGGATGATGAAAACTCTTTTGAATCTCTGGACTTGTTGAAGGCGTAGACAATGCAGTCTGATGTGAAGGTAGAAACTCTAGACTTCATGGATGGTGAAGAAGCAGAGGATAAGTTGCTAGAGAAAGTAAAGTCCACTGAAGATATTAGCATGGTAAAAGAGGAGAACGAGAAATTAAAAGGGCGGTATCTGATCTGTTGAAGAAAAGTGAGAAACAGAGTGAGATGATTCATGAGATGAGTCTGCGGATTTCACAGTTGAAAGAGCAAGTATCTCAATGCAACAGAAAGAAAAGAGTTGGGGATGGAAAGAAGAAAGGCGGTACATCTATAGAGTAAAGATGTGCACAGAAAACAATAGGAGGTGAAAATCTCTCAGGCATTCAAGCAACTACTTTATGGAGGATTGGTTTTGATTTCTTAAAATTGGTTAATGGTTTATCCTAATTAAAATATTCAATGTTTTTATCAAACTACTTTTCTGATTATATTAATTCAAGTATTCCTAGAATGTTGCAGCTCTATTATTTTCTAGAGTTAAGGCTCAAAGCTCTTAAGTATTAATAGAATCCCAGTTCTATTATTTTCCATTCCCCTTACTAATTTGAGAAAAAATACTTCTTGTTTGCATGGCAAAAACTCATTTGAAATAAAGTTTAATTACATAGTAAAAATGAATATATTTTGGTAAGTTGGTAAAAAGTCATACAAATAGTACTAAAGATCTCAAAGTCTATTGATGTAGTACAAAATCATACAAATAAAGAAAAATAAATTGAAACAAATAGTTTACTATACTATTGTTTCATTATGCCCTTATCCTATAACATGTATTGGGATATGATGTAACCTCCTATGGACCACATAATCCTTAAAATTTTGGGTAAATTATGATTTCTTAAGTATAGTGTTGATATATTAAGCTGGTCTTGTTGGGATTAGAGTTCTAATGTTACCTAATGATGCATACATATAAAAGGTACTAAGTAGTAGTTAAGTATCATATTTTGAATTATGTTCTTAATTAATATTTTTGGAGGTTTCTTGTTTGAAGTGGCTTATTATTCTCGAAGTGGCTTATTATTCTCAACTATTATCAAGCATTTGTTGCATATTTTTCATTATATTCTTTTTTTGTGCAAGTGATTTCCTAACAAGTGCTATCAAAACATGATCTTAGTATCTTAACAACAAGAAGCAATGCAATTCTTTGTTAATCTAGGTCAAATTGTTGAGTACTTATCTCTTTTCAATTATGATTCTTAAGTATAGTGTTGATATGTTAAGTTGGTCTTGTTGGGATTAGAATTCTAATGTTACCTAATGATGCATACATATAAAAGGTACTAAGTAGTAGTTAAGTATCATATTTTGAATTATGTTCTTATTTCATATTTTTTTAGGTTTGTTGTTTGAAGTGGCTTATTATTCTCAACTATTATCAAGCATTTGTTGCATATTTTTCATTATATTCTTCTTTTGTGCAAGTGATTTCCTAACAAATGCTATCAAAACATGATCTTAGTATCTAAAAAACAAGAATCAATGCAATTCTTTGTTAATCTAGGTAAAATTGTTGAGTACTTATCTCTTTTCAATTTAAAAAAGAAATCTTGCAATTTTGAGGGTTGCTCAAGAACATTGAAGTGGTTAAATTCTATATTTAAGATCATTTGAATTAGTTTTGAAGAAGTTATTGCAAAATTAGGGTTTCCACCAATTTCACTCCCATGAATGCCCAACTAGGAGATGTTACCAAACCAGACACATTGTTGCAGAATGCCCAACTAAGCCAACTGTTAAGACTCAGCCAAATGGGAAGGCCTCTTGGTGGAAGGACTCTTTCCCCAAATATTATTCTATTGTGAATTCTCCCAAATAGAATAACTCTCCTTCAAAGGTGGTCTCTAAGAAGCAAAATTTCGACAAGTTATTTCGAATTAAAAAGCCTCTAATTTCATCTACTTTCACAATTAAATAATTTTAGCTATTTTTTTTAAATCCTCCAACTTCTTAACCTTGCACAAAAAAATATTTACTTTCAATATTCCCTTTTTGAAAGCAAATATTTACATTAGAGTTGGGGATGGAAAGAAGAAAAGCAGTGCATGGGCAAACGACGAGAGGACAAAATCTGATAGGCATTTAAGCAACTGTTTTATGAAGGATTGGTTTTGATTTCTCTCCATTCAAGCTTTGAAACTGGTTAATTATTTTATCCTAATAAAGCTACAATATGACTTTGTGTTTGAGCACTTAGCTTTAAATCAAATCCAAGCTTAGAGCCACATGGTTCAGAGTATTTTCTTAACAATGATGGCAATGTGCTTAAGTTGTAAATATCATCAATAATACAACAAGTATGATTAATCTCTACATTTTAAAATATTTTTTATATTTATAAAAGTCAAAATAATTATTATAGAATATTTTATAAACCATTGTTTTATATAATTAAAATTATGATTTTCATAAAATTTCAAAAAAAATGAAAGAGTATTTCAATAGATTAGAAGTTATGTTAAATATTACAAATTAATAAAGTTGGTGAACCTTGCAAATTTCTTTTTAGACAAATTTATTGTTGTTGTTAAAGGTACATATTAGGATCTTAATTAGTTCAATAAGAAAAATATCTTTCTCTCTTTTCTTCTTCTATCAATCTTGAAAGCATGGAAAAATATATGTTATTTTTTAATGTATTAAAGGGAAATGAGAGAAATGATAATGGTTTGCATTCTCCAATGTGATTAGGGTCATCATCTTTACTTGTGAAAAGTTGGTATGATTTTATTAGAAGATAATGGTGAAGATTTTCTTTGGATGTTCTAATCATTCTCATAATAGATCATTTATTTCCATCAATCTTTATTGGAGAGAAAAATCCAAACAAAGATGATTTTCTTAGTCCTTGGCATGAAATTTTGGGACAAGTTCTCTTCCTACTACGTCTCATTATATTAATGATTGAAGTTTCCAATTTCTATTTATTCATAATTAGTTGTGTGGATCTTTTGTGAAAATGCTCTAAATCTTAGCAAGGGTGTCTAAAGAAATAGCTAAAGGATATAATGTCTTATAAAACTTATGTGTACGAAAAAGTGAAGGATAATAGTGTTGGAAAAAATATACACTAAGAGGGGGGGGTGAATCAGTGTTGTGCAAAAATTAACTTCATTACCCTTTATCAACAAAGCATTATTAACATTCAACCATAGTGCATAAACATGAAAATAAATAGAACACCATAACACCAAGATTTTTACGTAGAAACCCTATTAGGGGAAAAAATACGGTGGATGGACAATCCACAATTGATCTGAGTATACTAAAATGAAGATTACAAAATGGGGAATGCACTTGCATTCAAGCGCACTGCCTAGAGCTCACTGCTCAAAGGGAAGGGTCACTGCCTTACATAAGACAATCAAATTAAAACCATCTAAGAGCTATGAACTGAGAAAATTAGCATCTATAAATTCCTAATTATAGTTCCAGTTAGGTACAATAATAGATTTGTTGTCCTCTAGACTGATTATGCACTTCCGCTCTATTCTACCCATACACACAACACAGATCTTCTATGTGCAAGTGAAACTGTGCATTATCACTCTTTTTCTCTACTCTTACTCATAATTCACACCAATACACATGTCATACACATATCAAAATGATACAAACAATCATATATACATATCCACAATACAGGATTCAATTACACTTTGTCGGCTTCAATGGAACACAAGAAAATTACAACTATCAGCTCAAATCATGAGAAATATGCAATGCATACCCTTAATAGTCGGCCACAACTTTCCTAGGACCCAAAAAAAGATGTACAAGCATAGAAATACTTAACCAATTAGTTTTCATACATCCATGACTTAATACATTCATGAAATCGGTCTCAATACAAGAAAAATTGAGAATGGGTCAACCGAATCTTCTCACTTCCACATGAACTGATATGAGCTGCTGCGCTTCAATAGTAACATAGATATTATACCAACAAATATTATCTAAGATGCACAATACAAAATAATAACATGAAATCTTCATGTAGATCGATGAACACTATGTTACCGGATACTCTATTCTTCCTTGACAATCTTCAATCTTCCTGTCGATATGATCGAATGATAGTGCACGGATCTGATCATTGATTAGGATTTCCATAAATGACAACACCAAGTGATACTAGTAGTGTATTTTTCCAACAATCTCCCCCTTTGGCATTGATGGCAACACTTAGTGAAAAATGACTAAGTGTCGGACTAGTACCAAGATAGACTGCATTGCTACCCAAAAATTCAAAATACAATTATCCCCATGAGATAATTGAACATTTTTCACTCCACTTCTTCTTCCCCTTTGAGACCAATGGCAAAGGTAGGGGTCTCATACCAAAAATGGATCAATTCATCAAAATTGTTATGCAAAAATGTTAATTTAACTTACATGAGCTGAAAGATATCTACAAAATCTTTCTTCAACTAAATCAAATTTGCGTCTGAAACTCTTTTCAAACTCTCCAATATTGTGATATGACCACACATCAAATAATATTGTGTCTCCATGGAATCCAGGTTGGTCGGATCAACAACTGCTATAGATTCTTCTCCTTCCTTTAGATCACTTGTCAATATGTCAAGTTTTGGACAAATTATGCTTCTGAGTTCACAAGTCCTTGCAAAAATATTGTCATTCTCATGCTTTAGTATTTTTATCTTATCAAGTAAGGGCATCACTTTTCCCTCTGTTTTTCCAACACCGCCAGCTAGAGGGTCAAATGCTTCAGATATGATACTTAATTGGTTTTCCAGATCTTTCACCTTTTTCTCATTTTCTTTAGTAAACTGTGAAAAAGACAAACATGCTTTGTAGATCTTACCACCTTCTGATTAAGCATTCTACACATTCTTTACACATGTGGTTAAAAGGATTTTGTCTTGGACATTCATCTTTTTCAATCCATCAAACCTTTTAACATCAAATTCATTCTACACTTTCACCATGGCTAACTTTTCTAGTGACTCAAAGTGAGTGCCTAATGAGTTGATAAGCCTTTTTAATTCACTGGAAGACAAACTAGTCAGATCTTTCACATAGGATGGCATTATCTTCTCCAATACTCTAGATGCAATATTTAGTAGTTCAATGTCTTCAATGTGTGATTTTAGTATCTCTTCTATGGCATGTGCTTGAGCAAGAATAGCTACTTTCATTTTATTGATTGGGCTTAAAGTAGACAAGTCAATAGGACCTTCAATCATTTCCAGATCTAGTTCTTCATTTTGTTCAACCAAAAATTTCTTTACTGCCTCAGTAGTGTCTCTTGCTTCAACCAGGAATGCTTTTATATTATCTTTCTTCTCTTCAGTTATTACTTCCACATTTGCATGTTCCAATTTTCCTTCATTTATTTCCATTTCCCCAACTGATACATTTTCAGGAATTTCAACTTCCATAGGATTTTATGTGTTGTCCACTGGAGGAGGCATTTGAGTATCCTCAATCATGTCATCATTTGTCTTTTCATTTTCAGGACCACATACAATGTTTTCAACATTTGCTTCTTCTGCTTCCCTTTCCAGATCAGAGGGAACTTCCTCAACATGTGTTGCCTCAGTAACAACATCAATTCTATCACTTAGCAAAAACTTTCCAAGAATCAGCTTAGTCTCTTTTATGACTTCATCTGTTTGGCCAATCATGAGTTTGTTTACCCTTGATTTTCTCTTGAATTTTCTATTGGCTCTTTTTAGGAACTCCTTCATCTCATCCATTGTCATTACCAGACATAGCTCTGCTAAGATCATTTCTCTCATCCTTTCTTCCCCATTTCTGGAGTTAACTCTCCTCATTTCTAATATGTCATATAAACTTTTCTATAGATTTGGCATTATTTCTATCAACACTTTATTGAAAATATTCATGTGCTTTATCATTTCTTCTTCAATAATTCTTTTGTCAAATTCATCAAAAGATTCATACTATTCACAAAGTGGTTTGAGGTTTCCATACTTAATCATATATTTTTCAACTGCTTTAGTTGACATACTTTTTTTGAAGGTCTTTTCTTTCTTCTTTGCCTGGTTTATCTCCACCAGAAGGCTTGTCTTTTGTGATTGATGTTGCCTTGGTGCCTTGATGTTTGATTTATTTTACTTCTTCATCAGAATTTCTTTTATCATTATCAGAAACAACCATATACACTCTTTTTCTCTTATCTCTCTTCCTATTTCCATCTTTACCAGATCCCTTGGATTCAATTTTCACAGGGATTGATTGTGCTGTAGGGACTGAATGAGATGTAGAGCTTCTAGTTGTTCTAGCTTGGGTAGATGGTGATGTTGGACTAGCTGATTGACCTTTTGTTGCTTCCTTAGCTACCTTCCTTGCTACTTCAACCTCTTTCCTTTTCTGTCTAGCTTCTTTTAGCAATTCTGCAAATACTCCCATACATTCTACAAGAACTTCAACCTCTTTTCTAACTCTTTTAGTAACTGTGGGCTTTCTTAGCTCGTTGTGCACCTACCTGTCCTTCTCTGCATATGTACCAAATATTTCTTCTATTGGATCCACTGGTTTTCTCAGTATGTGTTGAGCATAAATATCCAAAACTTTCCCATCGACTTTGATGAGTCTAGAATTTAGCCTAGTTAGAGGGGTAGAATCTCTTATTATTTGCTGAAATTACTAAAGACTTTGATATTATATGTTGACACTTTCATATAGTTTCTCTCAATTGTATGACATTTAGACTAATTTCATTTATGTTGGTTTTAATGATATTTACCCATTATGTGGATCATCTATATTTATCTTGCATGTGATTGATGAATGTTCTTTAAGGTGGTTATGATTATTCAATTATTATGTGCACTGGCATTATTTTGCAAACGTGATTGAAATGCTAAGTTGAGAAATGCAGCCACCAGCCGGTCAGGTTGAGGAGTCACACGAAGGTCAACTAAGGATGACGGTGGAAGATTCCCGTGTCATCCACATGTAACCGCCTTGCACCGATCTTTAATGGCATTGAGCATCGTGGGTGCTACTGCAGTGGTCGAGTCCATGTTTGGGCATGCATGTCCGAACAAATTCCCCTACATGTGTAACCGCCCTTTCCGCTTTCTTCTCGCTTTCCCTAAATGGTATCCTCTCAATTAGTGAGAGTTGATGGCCCTATTTAGTTGATAAATAAGGCTCAAATTCTCCTTCCTCAAGCTAGTGATAGCAATTTAGTGAGTTGATCATCAAGTTCTTGTACAAGTCGATTATCAGCCATATTTCTGTAATTGCATTTTTTGATGAATGGAATAAAATTATGAGTTGAGTATCCGAGTTTTATATTAGTTTAGAGAATACTCATCCAAGGGGGCCAACTTGGTGAGTAATTCATTCCTTTAGTTTAGTTAGATTAGTGTTATTTTATGTTTAGTACTTAGTTAAAGTCTTGGCATTGACTATTCCTGCAGCCACTAGAACTCTGCTTTGTGATTGTTCCTGTAGCCAAGGCATGCAGAGTAGTTTTTGTTGGATGCTTAGATTTTCCTTCTTGTTATGCATAATCAGTTTAGATTTGATTGAGTGATGTTCATCATTTTCTTTTTTTCCTTTCATGCAATTTTCTTTTAGTCTTAAGTTTTTCTTAGTTATAAAATAGAGATGACTATTCTAGAATTCCTAGTGCACTACTGTGCTAACCCATTTCAAGTTCACATCCCTAGGTTGACAATTTAAATGTACTTTCATGATGGTTAAGATGGCTATTCAGGTCATATGTCCAATCTTTGAATCATGGTAGTAAGAGCTTAGTTATTGAAATCATTATAGGAGGCTGAAATTTTTGGTGTCGTTGTCGGGGATGGTGTCAAACTAGGGAGTCCTTTGGAGTCATTGATAGTTTTTCTACTATAGTATTTCTAAATTTTTCTCTTAGTGTTAGAAGTATGATCCACTATTTTCCCCCACCCATTCTTTGTGTGAGTTGGCTGATATTGAGTTGATATCGCATGCATAGAAGAAGAAGAGATGCTTATGGGAGATTCCTTCCTAGTAATCTTGAGACATTTCAGCTAGTAGAACTTCCAAATCTTCCCAAAGATGATGAAGAAGAAGAACCACAACCCTTTGTTGATATATTCCCTGACTTGACCAGTTCTGAAGTTTCCCTTGAAGATCAAAATCCTATTGAAGAACCCTTTATTCTAGAATTTCATCAAGCAAACATGGTTGATGCAAATGGAGATAGGCCTAATAGGCAGAACCAACCAACTTTCCCCTTTCCCATTGTTGAACAAAATGAAGTATATAACCTCAAAAATATCCCTGCTTCAGTCCTTCCTAAATTCTATAGGCTTGTCATAGAAGATCCTGATACCTTCTTATTTTAGTTTGATATACTCTATAGAAGCTATGACTACACCACTAATTCCCACAAACTCAAGTTATTTCCTACTACTCTGAAAGAAGCTGCATTAAGATGGTTTATGAGCCTTGGTAGAAATACTATGAGAACTTGGGAAGATATGAAGACAAATTTTCTTTAGAAATATAAAGAATATTGCAGGGGTAGTGACATGAGAGGAGGTGACATTTTTAAAATGAAGCAAAAAGAAGATGAGAGCTTGGAAGATTTCATTTCAAGGTTTATGTTTTGTCTGCAAAAATATCCACATCATACACTTAATGAAGACTCACAAAAGTTACTTTTCCTGAGAGGAATTAATGAAAGATACACTGATGCCTAGGACCTAATGGTAGGAGGAGATATCACTCAAGTCCCTTGGGATGATATCAAGAAGATATGTCATAACTATTCTAAGGTAGCTTCAAAGAAAGGAAGAGCCTACCAATTCTCTATAGGTAAGTCATCCAACAATGGAGTCTCAAGGATGGAGATTACTAATTTGTTGGTAGATTTCAAGCAAGATATAATTAACAATCTAGCTACTCAGTTGGATACACTTCAAGCTAAAAAGAAACATGAGGAGGCAGAAGCAATACTGATAGAATATTGTCCTTAGTGTAGATAGAAGAAGAGGGACTGCAGATGCAAGGTGATAGCTAACATTGACAATAAGAAGATTCCACCTGAGTTCAAACCAATTCAAACTAAGGAAGACCAAGTGTACTTTGTTGCATAGAAGAGGCCATGGGCTTCAAGACAAGGTATGCCACCAAATCCACTATCTTTTGTTGGACCATATTTTAATTCTTATTCATCTAGTAACCAGTGGCAGCCACCCTATCCTTCCAACTATGGAGGATACCCACCCCATTCTTGGAATAACCCACCCAATGCTTGGTCCAATTATCAAAATACCTCACCTCAGTGGCAGAAACCTCAAGGGAATTGGCAACAGTTTCAGGGACCTTGGCAACCACCCCCAAGAAACTGGGAACAAGCATCTCAATGGAGAGGTGTCTAGCAATGGCCAAACCAGCCCACCAGCTATATGAAGCCAACTTCTCAAACTCAAAAACCTCCTATAATGCCCCCTCCTACTAATCCAAGTGCCAATGTATCTAAACCTACCCAGTTACTAGCCCAACCCACACCCAACCCAAATAATAAACCATAATAGCAGCTCATATATTTTGCTGATTGAAACCAATTTCCTGTATATGCTATGAGTTTAAGTGACATACGTCTACATTCAGGAACAAAATTGCAAGCTCCTTCCACCCCCATTATCACTGAGCTACTTGTGGAAGAGAAGGAATCCTCTTTGACTAATCTCATTCAGCCTTCTACAACTAAATCTCTTGAACCAGCTCCAACAAAGCAAAAAACACAAGAACCATCGTTCCCTCAGAGATTAGAAGCTACCAAACAAAAAGAAGATAAGGAGGAAATTATCTTTGATATCCTAGATCAGCTAAAGAATATATGTGTCCAAATACCTCTGTTTTAGGACATAAAATATGTCCCTATCTATGGAAAGACAATCAAGGAAGCATGCCTCAAGAAACTAGGCAGGAAAAAGGACCCCACTATAGTCCATATAGTAGGATAGCTTGCTGACATCATGCTTGGAAAAGTAACTATCCCCAAGTATAGTGATCTAGGCAGCCCTATAGTTGAAGTTGTTATAAATGGAATGAACATAAAGAATGTTTTGATTGATTTAGGTGCAGCAATAAATGTGATGACTAAAGACATCCTGCAGCAACTGAATATTGCAAACATGAGATCCATTCCTACAATCCTACAATCCTACAGCTTGCCAATAGGTCCACTATTAAGCTAGATGGCATAGTAGAAGACCTGGTGGTGATCCTAGACTCCTGGGAGTATCCAGCTAACTTCATGGTTCTTTCCCCTAAAGCCACACTAGGAAGATATCCACTTATCCTTGGTTGGCCATGGTTAGCAACTACAAATACTTATATTGGATGTTGGTTAGGTGATATGACCATTTCGGATGGTATGCACACTAAAAAGCTTGTTTTATATCCTCCAGCCCAACCATCCCACAATGCAGACATATCAATATGGTCATCTATTGATGAAGAAGCCGAAGAAATCAACTCTATGGCATAGCTTATGATGCTCAGAAGAAGTCATTTCTTGCAGCTTCAAGATGAAGATGAGGTGTTATCTAGTATCATTCAGAACAAATTTCGGATAGAGGAAATATCATTTTGTTCCACAGACATCGAGCAAACACTTATGTCTAGTTTGCATGATCTTCCTACAACAACTCTTCCGACCGATAGACTTCCTATAGCCACTCTTCCTGCAACAACTATCTCTGCAGACATGCTTACTGTAGCCACTCTTCCTGCAGCAACTATCTCTCCAGACAAACTTTCTGCAACAACTCTTCTCGCAGACAAAACTCCTACAGCAACAAGTGTGTTTCAGACAATGCTTCCGCCTGAACTTAAGATAACTTGTATTAATGAAGAAACTATGATAGAGCTAGTTACACAAGTATAGGTGTCTAAGGGACTCTCTCTAAAAATCAATAGTAAATTGAATGAGGGACAATAGTTGATATTGGAAAATTTGTTGAAAGCTCATCAAAAAGAATTTTCCTAGGAATATCATGACATGAAAGGATTAGATCCAAAACTCTGCACTCACAAAATCTATATCAAAGATGAGTGTACACCTGTAAGACAACCACAATGGAGAATCAACCCTGTCTTGAGAGAAATTGTCAAAACCGAACTGCAAAAGCTACTAGATGCAAGATTTATCTACCCTATTTTAGACAGCCAGTGGGTGTCCCCAATGCTGCCACTAAGAAGGATCACTTTCCCCTTCCTTTTGTATATCAAGTCCTAGACTCTCTTTCAGGAAAACAATACTTCTCCTTTCTTGATGGATTTAGTGGATACAATCAGATTCAAATTGCACTGGAAGACCAAGAGAAGACTACATTTACATGTCCTTGGGGGACATATGCATATTATGTGCTTCCCTTTGGTTATGCAACACACCTTCCACTTTTCAGAGATCAGTCATTAGTATATTCTCAAATATCTCCCTTGACTACATGGAGATCTATATAGACGATTTTACTACCTATGGTGCCACCTTTGACATGAAGCATCTGAGAATTTGAAGAAAGTACTACAAAGATGTGAAGATCACAATCTATCCTTAAACAATGAAAAGTGTTTCATGATGATGCAGGAAGGTGTAGTTCTTGGCCACTACATTTCACACCTTGGAATTCAAGTTGATCCAACAAAAATTGAGGTAATAAATAATCTGTTTATACCTGCAAAACAAAAGGATGTTAGGATTTTTTTAGACATGCAGGCTATTATAGACATTTCATCAAAGATTTTAGCAAAATAGCAGCCCCACTAAATAGTCTTCTGACTAAAGATGTTGAGTTTCAATGGATAGAAAGTTGTGATAAAGCATTTTTTGGATTTAAAGACAACTCTAACTCATGCTCCTGTACTTAAGGGACCAAATTGGGAAATCCATTTCCACATCCATACTGATGCCTCAATTATGCAATAGGAGTAGGCTTAGGACAAAAAGCTTAAGCTATTGAAAATGCAATTTATTTTGTCAGTAAAAACTTGCAGGGAGCTGAATTCAATTACACAGTCATAAAGAAAGAAATGCTAGCAGTAATCTATTTCTTAAATAAATTTAGGAACTATATAACAGGTTATCAAATTTTTGTACACGCTGATCATGCAACCATTATATACCTTATGAAAAATCCCCTAATCTCAGGAAGATTAGCCAGATGGTTGCTATTAATGCAAAAAATTGACATAACTATTGTAGACAAATCAGGGAAGGAAAACGTGGTTGCAGATTTCCTCTCAAATCTGACCTCATTAGATAGTACTCAAGCCATATATGACTCCCTTCCAAATGAGCATCTATTCTCCATTAGTATGCAAAAACCCTAGTATGCTGACATAGCCAATTACCTTGTGACAAGGAGAGTTCCTCCTCACTTCTCCCCAAAAGAGAGAAGAGTGTTGATTGAAAAATCCTTCCCCTTTTCATGGATAACTGGATGCCTATTTTATACTGGACCTAATCACATTATAAGAAGGTGTGTGAGGGAAGATGAAACCTATGAAATTTTGCATGAATTCCATGATGAACCCTATGGAGGCCACGTTGAACCTAAAAGGACAACAATGAAAATCTTGAACACAGGATACTATTGGCCTACATTACACAAAGATGCTGGAAGATATACAAGGAGATGTGATAGATGCCAAAGGATGGGCAGGCCAACAAAGTAAGATGAGATGCCACTATGTCCACAAGTGGTAGTCACTCCATTTGACAAATGGGGTTTGGATTTTGTGGGACCCATTGATCCTCCATCCTATGGTAAGTCCTATATTCTAGTGTGCATTGATTATGTAACAAAGTGGGTAGAAGTCAAAGCCATGAAGCATGCAAGAGACAACAAGGTTACAGAATTCCTTTATGAAGAAATTTTCACAAGATATGGGGTACCAAGAGAAATAGTAACTAATCAAGGTACTTAGTTTACATCAACCCTTGTTACAACATTGGTTAATGAATATAACATCAAGCACCAGAAATCCACTCTTTATCATGCTCAAGCAAATGGAAAAGTTGAGGTGACAAACAAAGAGATTGAGGCCATCCTCACTAAAACAATGCATATTCATAGAAAAGACTAGGAAAATAGATTATCAGAAGCAGCTTGGGCTTACAAGACCACTTGGAAGACAACTACAGGCTTCACCCCATTTGAGCTGCTATATGGGAAAACAACCATGATGCCAATAGAATTTGAGAACAAGACTCTCAAAAATGCTCGAGACTTGGGGATGGATATTTCCAAGGTGCAAAAGGAATGGATCATGCAGCTAAATGAATTGAACGAAATGAGGAAAACAACATTACATCATATTGAACTTGTGCAAAGTCAAAGAGTCAAATGGCATGACAAATTTATCAAAGAGAAGAAATTTCAGCCATGTGACTGGGCATTACTTTATGATTCACGGTGTAAGGATAATTCAGGTAAATTGCAAACAAGGTGGCTAGGGCCATATGAAGTTGCAGAAGTCTTTCCCAATGGAGCTATGTAGCTCACTACCATTTCCCCAATGAAATTCAAATTACTGGTGAATGGGCATTGTCTCCTATTATATCACAGGCCAGCTTCTAAAGAAGAGTTCCTACAATAGTTTATCCAACACACATCACCCGAGCATGGTTCCTATAGCAAGGGAGTTCAATTCAAACTATTGGTGAATGGGAACTGTCTCAGATTATATCATTGGCCAACTTCTGAAGAAGAGTTCCTGCAATAGTTTATCCAACACACAGCACCCAAGCATGGTTCCTATAGCAAGGTAGTTCCTATAGCCGAAGGTAGCGGACCTAGTGTCCATCCTTCTAGTTAAATGAGGTACGTACTTGTCATAATAAAGATTTCTAATTTTCTAGAAATCCATTTCTTCACCCATCCACCCATTTTCCCATCCATACCACCTTTCTCTCTCTTCCATAATTTCATTTCACCTCGCACCATTCCATCATCATTAATTTCTCAATTATTGCTCAACAATGCAAGCGGTACTTTCTCCTTGATCAATGCAATTAATTCTCCATAATCATGTGTGTACACACTCAAGTATGTGCACATTAATTGCATTCTTAATAATCCTTTAGAGCATTTCATTTAATCACTGTACGATAAGATGGGCATTCACATAATTTTATTTAAAACCCCCGTCAAATCAATCTAGCCATTTTGTATGTGTGGACACATGTCCAAATTTAGGTTGGGGGGAGGGGTAAGCATGATGTAGAAATTTTGCCACATGCCAATATATGATTGTTTGCGTCAACAAATCTTCCTGAGCTGATTCAAAATTTAAAATGAATGACGGCTTGCATGTGTGATGCGACACTAAACTGTTGCTGCCATTTCCTCTCATTATGATTCCTTTTATTACCATTTCTTTCTATTCTTAACTCTATCATAACTTTGAAATGCAAGTGGTAAGTTGCTAGAAATAGAGTAAAAAGAAATTTAGTCAATAATTCACCCAATAAGCAAGTAGGAAAGAATTTGAAAGGTACAAAGGTAATTTTGTAGAGTGACAAGCTGAGTATAGACAATGGGAGGAAAAATCATTCAGAATGAGCCCTCAACTCATGATGCCTTGTTACAGGACGCAACATGCTTAACCGAATTTTAAAATTATGGTTGGCTAGATTATTTTCTGAAGTTGGATGGTTTTAATGAGGGTATTGCATTGGAGTTCACTCAAACATTCTCAGATGAAAAGGACATGATGAAAGGACTAGAGGTCATAGCAACTGAAGAACGAATTGTTGAAGTTTCAAGGTTGTCGGCTGACGGTGAACCTTACCCTGTTTCTAAGGATGCCAGGACAACCAGGGCCATATTTATAATGCATGGTGAGCCTCCACTCACAATTGACAAACAAGGTGCCAAGAGGCTATCTCTACTCGAGCCATGGAAGCAGGTAGTCATGCATATCATTAGATACATCACTTGTGAAAGTCGATTGTCGAACCTACATTCAGTACACTTCAAATTGCTGAGTCATATGCGGCACAAGAGGAAGATGAACATGCCCAATGTACTGTACAACCTTCTCTCTATTATGGCAGAAGAAACACAAAAAGGTAGAGAAAATTATGTATCCCACCACTGTCTAATTAAATTTCTAGTTATGAGGTCTTTTCATGATTCAAACCCTAGAATGGCCAGGAATGATTTTGTGAATATTGAGTAGTATAGACTTGAGCCCTCTCAGCCTAGGGTTTCATCTCAGTCACATAGGTCTAGTAGAATATTGAGCACAACTGAAGGCACCACTGGTGCCTCGACCTTTGGTGTTGGTATGGATTCCCCCATTGAAGAAAAGACTATAAATGTTAGTTCCTCTGATAATGAGAGTGAAAAATAAAATTCATCATAAAATTCTGATGATGATGATGTCCCACTAAAAATTGTAATAAAAACAAGAGCGCAAAAGAGAGGAAAAAGAAAGGAGAAGAAAAATGCAATCTACATAGAAAGATGCGCCAAGCCCTAAGAAAAGGAAGGCTAGCACTATTCATCCTACAGCCAAAGGGAAATGAAATGGCCCTCTCAGGAAATTGAAGTCGGTCGGTCCTGAGCTTGGCAAGACATCATGTGAAAATATAGACGCTCCAATGGAGTAGGAGAATGTACAAGAAGAAGATGTATTAGAAGAGGCAGCAAAAATGACCCTGGCGGATCTTGCTGCCATGGTTGAAGAAGTTGAAACTAAATAACATGAAGAAAGTCGGGACTTCCTACAGCAAGACCAACAATGGGACTTCCTGCAACAAAATCAAGAAATAGATCAAGAGTTCCTACATCCACCACCAGAAACAAGAGGTCCTATAGTAGAGCGAGGAAAGAGGAATCATACCTCAACAACTTGAATTGGTGAGACCTCCTGAGTCTATGTAGATAGTTCTCTATGGGAAGCAGCCATCTATGAAAATTTTGGTAGGAATCCATAACCCTCCTAATTTTTCAGTACATACAGCTATTTTAAATTTATGGGAAGAAATGGTTGAAAAATTAAATTCAAATGAGGGATGAGATGATCGAAGAAAAGAATGAGGAATTATTTTTTTGAAGGAAAGGGTAAGTGGCATTTCAGCTCTGGTGCCTCAAATTTTGGAATGTAGGACCCCTCCAAGGGTTTATGCTTTGCACTTAAAGGAGAAATACCTTTCCTTTAGAATGTCAAGAATCATCTCAGGTCTAAACCACTCCATTGAAAGCCCTACTGAATTTTTTAATGCCTATAGGATTGCTTCCCCTGAAGTGAAAATTTTATTATGTGAATTTTATCTACACAACTTTGTTGTTCCAAAAGACAAAGACTGGAACCCACTGCCTTATGTTGGAGACATACAATTGAGAGAATTTATGTCCTAGGTGCAGAATGAGATCAGTTGGGGTGAGAAATACAATGCTTACAAGAAGAAGGAATCTATTATTCCCCTAGCCATTAGGGTTGAATCTAAGAACCCTGAAGACATTTATACATATTGGAATAGATTTCTCTTTAGGACGAGCTATGCTGACCAAATTATGCCTTGGATTGAGACTATGTACAGTGAATATTAGGTAAAAACTATTGCAAAAGAGGATACTATGAGGGGATATCTATCCCAGCGATGGAACCTATTGACTGATGAGCTAAAATAGGCTAAGCCACATTCTATTCACAATTATGCTGCTGCACTGAAGAGAATAAAATTATACATCCAGCTTGGGAGAACTAAAGGGCATGAATGGCTTCCCCTGAATTTTGAGCTGCCTGTCCTCCTATGGCCTGTACCTAACTTCAGATTCTACAAGTATGACATTTGAGAGGAACAACAAAGATGGAGAAGGCTTGATAGGTTGGGAGGATTTTACTGGAATCTTGATTCACCTACGACAAACATCGACATTGGATAGCTATCGATCGTAGACTTCAGTGCCTTAACAAAGTAGAAGCATAACTCTTCCCCTGCTGGAGGACCTGTGAAACATTAGGTTGGGGGGGGTGATGAGTCTAGAATTTGGCCTAGTTAGAGGGGTAGAATCTCTTTTTATTTGTTGACCTTACCAAAGACTTTGATATTATATGTTGACACTTTCATATAGCTTCTCTCAGTAGTACATGACATTTGGACTAATTTCATTTATGTTAATTTTAATGATATTTACCCATTATGTGGACCATCTATATTTATCTTGCACATGATTGTTGAATTTTCTTTAAGGTGGCTATGATTATGCAATTATTATGTGTACTAACATTATTGTATAGACGTGATTGAAATGCTAAGTTGACAAATGCAACCGCCAGCCGGTCAAGTTGAGGAGTCGTGCGAAGGTCAACTAAGGATGATGGTGGAAGATTTCCATGCCAGCCACATGTAACCACCTTGTACCAATCTTTAATGGCATTGAGCATCACGGGCATTACTGTAGTGGTTGATTCCATGTTTGGGCATGCATGTCCGAACAGATTCCCCTACATGCGTAACCACCCTTTTTGCTTTCTTCTCGCTTTCCCTAAATGGCATCATCTCAGTCAGTGGGATTTGATGGCCCTGTTTAGTAGATAAATAAGGCTTGAATCCTCCTACCTTGAGCTAGCGATAGTGAGTTAGTGAATTGGTCACCAAGTTCTTGTACAAACTGATTATCAGCTATATTCCTGCAATTACATTTTTTGATGAATGGAATAAGATTCTGAGTTGAGTATTCAAGTTTTATATTAGTTTAGAGGATACTCATCCAAGGGGGGCCACTTGGTGAGTAATTTTTTCCTTTAGTTTAGTTAAATTAGTGTTAGTTTTTGTTTAGTACCTAGTTAAAATCATGGCATTGATTGTTCCTGTAGCCACTAGAACTTTGTTCTGTGACTGTTCCTGCAGCCAAGGTGGGCAGAGTAGTTTATGTTGGATGCTTAGATTTTCCTTCCTATTATGCATAATTAGTTTAGATTTACTTGAGTGATGTTCAACATTTTCTTTGTTTCCTTTCATGCAATTTTCTTTCATTCTTAAGTTTTTCTTAGTTATAAAATAAAGATGACTACTCTAGAATTCCTAGTGCACATACTATGCTGACCTATTTCAAGTTCGTGTCCTTGGGTTGACAATTTAATTGTACCTTCATGATGGTTCAGATGGATATTCAGGTCAGATGTCCAATCTTTGAATCATGGCAATAAGAGCTTAGTTATTGAAATTATTATAGGAGGTTGACAGGCTTCATATCCCATAGGCATGATCCAAATTGTCCTCGAATTAGTTGCCTCCATCATACACTGATCAATACTCACCTTGAAGCAAATTTAGTCCTCGTATTTCTCTACAATAGAGGTGGGAATCCTTTCCCTTACTTTTATCATAGTTTGAAAACCTTTGAAGTATCCTCGGATAGTTGCATTCCTTGTTTTGACATCTAAAACATTATGTAATAGATCTCTAATATGTTCAACTACCAGTTTGTCCTTTTGCCACTAAACTTTTCCAACTCTTGGAACTTCACCCATGAAATAACAGAATAGACACAAAAGCAGGGTACCATATTTGAAAGATTTATTCTTATCCTTCTTAATCTTTGCTATATTTTCCATTAGCTAACTTTTCAGTAGTTCACAAAGATCATAATCTACGTTTTCCTTCACCATTTGATAGGCGTCATAAATTGATGTGCCGGATATAGAGTTGTCTCAGCTAGAATAATAAATTTTATATCCAATGACCATAGATGCAAATTTCAAATCTATATCGATGATGTTGTCAATAGTCATTTCCTTCCTGTCATATGTAGAGCCTGTAGCATCAATGGCCATTTGGTTTTTTACAAAATTTAGAATTGGTAGTCTACCGAAAGAATTTAGACCGGCTACTGCACTGATAGCTTCCTTTGTAATTTTGAATGGAATAGTTAGCCACATAAATTCAACATGCACTCAGATCAAAACATAACGAACCCATTTTGACTCTTGAAACATGATAAATTTAACCATTTGTGTGAATTTCTTTGTTTCCAAGATTTTATGTTTCGGATTTACACAGTAATCTTCACCAATGATATGATTATTGTACAAATTCATGATTTGAGAACTTCCTAGTTCTTCAATATTGGCATGGATATAAACCATAATATCCTCTGTGTGTAATACTTCATACGAAATAGACGAAAATGCTCCAAGAGGATCGGTCTCAAGGGATTTTTAAGAATGCCACTTAAACTTAGGACAAGGTTGATCTTTAACTTCAACTACCAGAGGAGTATTCATTTTCCCAAATCACAATCTTGCAAAGTTATTTGAAAATTACCTTTTTTTCTAGATCACAAGTTGAATGTTGAAAACACTTTCAAGACTTAAATCTCACCTCAAATCACCAATTTTTTCCTATGAGCTCTCTAGACTTCTTCTCTTTCAAATGCAAGGTAAAAAGTGAAGTGTGGAAATGACCTTTTATCGTTTACACACCTAACCCTTTTGTCACAATAAATGCTTTAACCCTAATACATCTGGTTGCTCTACATCTGTACACTGTGATGGATAAAACATCTGCGGACCTCCAATATGGCATATCATTTCCTCCAATAAGTTCAAAAAACTTTTGTTGATCATTTATGCATCTAATGTACACATCCACATCTGATGTTACTTATTGGTTAGGGTTTTATATGATTTTATTGATAGCTCCCCCTAGGCCAAACACCTAAGATTAATTCTTGGAAATATTACTAGAAGTAGGTTTTGGTGCTGCCACACTTTCTTCAACAGAGGGTTCTTTCTTTGCCCATTTCTTCAGCATTTGTTGCCTAACCACATCTGCAATAACTTTTCCTTTTCCTTCGATATCCTTCTGCATGTTTTTCATTTGTTTTACCGGAACTTTTATGTTCCAGGAATTTGTTGCAATATGACCAAATTTGTTGCAGTTGTAGTACACAACATTTCTCTTTCCAGACTAGTTGTTCCACTGATTTCCTCTTGATCTACACTAGTTAGCAGTATGGCGAAGTCTATTGCATGTGTAGCATATGATGTTTCTATGAAATTGATTCATCATACTTTTACATTCATTTGACTTATGCCCAATCTTATGACAATTAAAACACTAACCTAAGAATGATGGACCACTTTGATTCATTCTACTTCGGCATTAAGCAGCCATGTGTCAAAATTTATTACAACTAAAATAGTATCCATTAAATTTTTGAGCATTAGGTTGTCTTACTAAATACCTTCCATATTTTTTCATTTGATTTCCTTGTCTTAATCTCCTTTGCTCGGATCTGGAACTTTCTCATTCTTCATATCCAAGACCTTGCTTTTCACCATGAGTCCTCTGACTTCTAATTAGTTCATCAAGTATGGCAGAACTAGCTTTTAAATTCTCCTTACACTCATTAGTAGCAGCAAGTTCATTCCTGATATTATCCATCTACTTTTTAATTGCCTCTTCATTGTTTTTAGATTGTTCCAACTCATTATCCAATCGGTTGCATAATTTAGATTTTTCCTTCAAGGATTGTGTCAGGTTCTCTTCAATTTTATTTTTGTCTTCAATCTCCTTGGTCATCTTCATCATGATAGATTCCATCTCATGCTTTAGAACTGCATTATCTCTGGTAAGCTTTTCACATTCTTCTATCTTTTCTTTCAGGGCTTGACTGAGTTCTTCTTCTTCAATACTCTTATTGTCACTCTGCTTAATCTGATCACATAGCTCCTTTCTCTTCTCTCTAGAATTATTGATTTTATCTTTTAGAGACTCAATGAATTTCTCAGCATCTAAGATATTTTCTTGTGCAATTTTTGAACTTTAGCATTTGACTGATCAAGATCATCTAGCGCCACCAAAATTTATTGTTGAAGACTGCTTGAATCCATTAAAACACCTTTCAAGATCTCCCCAAGTGGTTAGACTTCTTCCAGAGGAACTAGCTCTGATACCAATTGTTGGAAACAAGCTACATTGGGAGGGGGGGGTGAATTAGTGTTGTGCAAAAATTAACTTCATTAACCTTTATCATCAAAGTATTAGTAACATTCAACCATAGTGCATAAACATGAAAACAAACACAACACCATAACACCAAGATTTTTATGTGGAAACCTTGTTAGGGGAAAAACCACAGTGGATGGCCAATCCACAATTGATTTGAGTATACTCAAATGAAGATTACAAAATTGGGAATGCACTTGCATTTAGGCACACTGCCTAGAGCTCACTACTCAAAGGGAAGGCTCACTGCCTTACATAAGACAATCATATTAAAACCATCTAAGAGTTATGATTTGAGAAAATTAGCATCTACAAATGCCTTATTATAGTTCTAGTTAGGTACAATAATAGATCTGCTATCCTATAGACTGATTCTGCACTTCTGGTCTATGTTGCTCATACACACACCACAGATCTTCTATGCGCAAGTGAAACTGCACATTATCGCTCTTCTACTCTGCTCTTACTCACAATTCACACCAATACATAGATCATACACATATCAAAAATATATGGATGATCATATATATATATATATATTCAATGTAGGATTCAATTGCACTTTGTCGGCTTCAATGGAACACAAAAAAATATAACTGTCAACTCAAATCATGAGAAATATGCAATGCGTACCCTTAATAGTCGGCCACAACTTGGCTAGGACCCAAAAAATGATTTACAAACATAGAAATACTTAACCAATTATTTTTCATACATCCATGACTTAATACATTCATGAAGTCGGCCTCAATACAAGAAAAACTAAGAATGGGTCAACCAAATCTTCTAACTTCCACATGAACTAATATGAGCCATTGTGCTTCAACAATAACATAGATAATATACCAAAAAACATTCCCTATGATATGCAATACAAAATTATAACATGAAATCTTCATGCAGATCGATGAACACTATGTTACCAGATACTCAGTTCTTCCTTGACAATCTTCAATCTTCCTGTCGGTATGATCGAATGATAGTGTGCAGATCTGATCATCGATTAGGGTTTCCATCAATGACAACACCAAGTGATACTATCAGTGTCTCTTGCAAACAAATAGCTCATATTGTTTATATTTAAAGGCCTGCAATACTATCGTAATTTATATTTAGATGTCTGCAATGTTCTCCATGCTTTGTGTGGATCACAACTTTGAGTTTTTATCATTTGTTTAAATATTTTTTTCCAAGTTGTTTCATTTTAAGCCTGAAATTCTTATTTGTTTGCAAAATTTCTTAGTTCAATATAAAAATAGTAATTCAAGATCAATCCATCATAAAAAAATGATGTTTTTATTAAACTACTTTTCTAATTGTATTATTTTAATACAATGATAACTTTTAGTTTCTATTAACATAGATGAAAGTGTGTAATGTGATTCCTTTGAAATAAATGCATCATACAATCATTCAAAAAATAGACAAGATTTAAACTAAGGATCCAACAACTACTCCATGATTCCTCACTAAGTAATGATCTTACCTATTAAAAAAATAAAAATACTACTTAGTTGAGTTCTCATAGGTGAACATTTTCATTCTAAGATAAAACAAAAAAAAAGAACATAATAATATGTAAAAAATCACAAAATATCACACATTTTTCATGGTCTATGTGGATTCCAAATATATTCCATCACATTTTATAAAACATAGTTGAAACTTAAATAGACCATAAAAATATTGTGCAATTACTCTTAAGAAGTTAAATAAATTATAATTTAGTAAGCAAAGACCAAAATTGTGGATTGAGAGATTAAGTTTAAAGTACTATTGCTCCCTTGTAAAGAGTGGGTAGAGTTAAGGCTTAAAGTTCTTAAGTATTCATAGAATCTCTTAGCTCTATTATTTTCAAGAATGATTATTTTTAGAAACTTTGAGAGAGCTTAAACCACAAATATGAGATTCCACTCTCCTTATAAAATTGAGAAAAAAATCCCTTTTGTTTCCATCTCAAAAACCCCATTTGAAATAAAGTTTAATTACATAAAAAATATAAATATTATAATACTTTGGTAATGATGGAACCCCCTAAAATTTCTTTATGTTCCATCTCAAAATTTTGTAGAAACTGGCTATTTTTATGTCCTAGGGCTTAAGGTTTCATCCACAATCATGCCATAGGGTTTGTGTTGTTAATACCCTTTCTAAAACACTCTAAGTTTGAATCCCTTGCAATCATTATAATTGGTCGTTGACCTCTTATCACAAGTCTCTAATTATTTAGGTCATATCTTATACCATTGAGTTCATCCTATTACAAGGCCCAAAGTCCTAATGACCATGTCCTTGCCCATTGTTTTATTAAAAAATTTACCTTATTTTAATCTGAGCTGAAATTTCTTGAAACATTTGTTAGGTTCTAGGTTTGGGTTTAATATTTTCATTATTTTCTTAAGGTTTCAGCCTTAACACTATGTCCATGTTTGTCATGTGCCTAATAATGGCCCCCTTTTAAGAATTAACAATTGGCATGTGCAGATTTCAAGCGTTATGAAGACCATTTGATCATCGTGAGAAAATCCTAGTCGTTCCCCATGTCCCCATCGATTTCTATTTCATATTTTAATATTTCCATGGGCTAGCAAGCTAAAGACATATGTCCCTTTCTTAGAGAGACCCATCAAGTTTTCAAGGAATCAAACGACTTGTCAGCTAAGATCAATAGTTGAGGGTGGTGTTGAAATGCACAAGACAAGTTAGAGGGGGGTGAATCAGTTGTATCAAGTTCTTTTACTTCTAAACTTAATCCTTTCACTTTGATTTCAATATGTTATTAAGTGTAAACATGAAATACAAATAATAGAAAGTAAACACCAGAGACACCAGATTTACATGGAAAACCCAATGAGGGAAAAACCACAGTGAGGATTAACTCACAATATAGTATTAATGCAATACTAAATACAAAGGCTCATTGCCAGAGGGCTCACTGCCCAGATACAAAGGCTCACTGCCTAAATGCTAGGGCTCACTACCTTCAAAGGACTCATTATCTAGAAAAGAGGCTCAGTGCCTATAGAAAATAAAAGGAGAAATGAAGATCCACCACTAGGGTTCCACACATTCACAACTTGATCAAAAGATTGTAGATTCCATCAATTCACCACTTTCAGGAATCTAACACCTTAAAGTAATGTTGCCTCGATTCGCTCTTCTACTCTCTACTTTTTTCACTTGTTCACACAATTCACTTACTTGCTTAGTTTGTGGATTTATGGATATCAAATTTTCTACAACCTGATTTGCTTTTACATGATCTTCAACCTTAGAAACATTCTCCAAGGTCGGCTTATACAATTTTATTTACAAATTCAAACTAGGTTGGCTACTCAAAATTCTCGTGATGGATGAGAATGAGAACTCGAACCAATTACATATATAATTTAGGACCTAAACATTATCTTGGATCAATCACATGCTTCCTTAATTCAATGCAAAAACTTAATGTAATGTGTAGACACTAGGTCATCCAAAGCTAATGAGAAGACCAATGATCTTTGAAGTACACACATCTCCAACAAGATAATTACACATGGATCACTCAACATGCTTCACCAAACTTTCTACCAGCTTTGAGAATGCCTAAGATACATCCATAGGAATTACAAAAAACTTCATTCACAAATAACTCTTCACCAATCCAATCGGACTAGCCAGCAAAACACAAGAGCTCTAGATCAAGTCTTCTAGAGTGCCAAACCACAAGAAGATTTGTCAAAACACAAAAACCATCAGAAAGAGCCATCTCCCAGATAAGCAAGATCTGAAACCAAATATCAGAAGACTCTGAAGTGAAAATATTTCTCCCAATCCACAAATAGATAGTCTTGTCAAACCAGTTCACACACCGGTGAACACATCTTTCACTCTCCATCGAACCATAAGCAAAAACTTAGGATATACTATCCATTGAAGCTTTTGAATAAACTTATAGATCTACATAGGCATAGGATCAACACTGAGGAAATACAAAGAACAATACCAGAGCACTTTCAGTACACACACTTCAACACCACCTTCATTAATTCTTAATTTTTCTCAAGAGCACTTGGAAAAAACACAACTACAACTTTATAAATATAGCTCCTTGTACTCTAAGCACTTCTACAGCATCTCAACTATACAAGTACCATATGTACTAAACCTAAATTGTGTTGACATCAATGACAACATTAATAAAAACACCATAAACCACATCCATACTTGAAATAATCTCCCCCTTTGTAATTGATGGCAACACATTATGTGAAAAACCATCAAAGACAACATACATGATTTTTAGAAGTGACACCCTACCAAGAATAAAATTTCCACATGATTCTCTCTCTCCCTTTGTTGGCAAGGGAAATTCTTACCATATAAAGCTATGTTCAACCCCCCTTAGGAGTACACCCAAATCACATACTGCAATAATGCATTTCTCTACTCCCCCTAACGAGTAGACCTCAATCTTCAGTCCCGAACAAAATAAATCTATGGATCCACTGGACTGATGCACCTCCTTGTGCATTTATTTCAAAGAAGGAGGGGTAGTAACCCCTAACTTCCCTCTAAGATAGTCAAAGGTATCCTTTGAAAGGGCTTTAGTGAATATGTCTGCAACTTGCTCTTTGGAAGGTACAAATTCAAGTCTAACTTCATTCTTCAATACCTTTTCCCTCAAGAAGTGATACTTAATAGATATGTGTTTTATTCTAGAATGCATCATTGGAATCTTTGAAATGTTTATAACACTTGTATTATCACAAAATATGGAGTTAGGTTCATCACTCACCACACCTATGTCCATCAAGGTTTTCTTCATCCATAGTACCTGTGTACAACAGGATGTTGCTACAATATACTCTACCTCTGCAATGGATAAAGACATTGAATCCTATTTCTTGCTCAACCATGAAACTAATCTTCCTCCAAGGAAGAATTCACTACCACTTGTACTCCTTTGGTCATCTACACAACCATCCCAATCTGTACCAGTGTAGGCATTCAATGTGAAATCATTGTCCTTCGAATACCATAGCCCATAATCTGGAGTTCCTTTAAGATATTTGAATATCCTTTTCACAGCTATAGCATGTGATTCCTTAGGTTCTACTTGAAATCTTGCAACTAAAAATACACTATAGAAGAATAGGAAAATAGTGTCAGATTTTAGTGTATTTCAGTTCACGAATCGGGTGATTTGGCTAGCGCTAAACTTGGCACAAATAGGCATGGCCTTCTTAGCGCGAACTTGGGCATCAAATTTCCTGTTGGACGTTGCATTGTAGTTAGCGCTGGGAAATCACAATGCCCCAGTTAGTGTCCGAAATAGCAACGGGAACTAGCACCTCTTTAGCCGTCTAAAATAGCGCCAAAAATAATGCCAGAAGTGGCACCCAATTTGGCACCCAATTTGGCTTCTAGTTTTTCTTCTATGTCTACTCCCATTTTTGCTTCTAGTTTTGCTTCAGGTTTTTCTTCCATTTTTCTTCCAATTAGGCTTCCAGTTTTGCTTCCACTTTTACTTTCGGTTTTGCTTCTAGTTTTGCTTCCACTTTTGCTTTTGGTTTTGCTTCCACTTTTGCTTCCGGTTTTGCTTCCGAGTTTGCTTCCAGATTTGCTTCTATTTTTTCTTCAACTTTTGCTTCCATATTTGCTTCCAACTTTGCTTCTATTTTTGCTTCTGTTTTGCTTCCAAGTTGGCTTCCGATTTTGCTTCCGATTTTTCTTTCAGTTTTGCTTCTAGGTTTGCTTCTAGTTTTTCTTCCAATTTTTATTCCAAGATTGCTTCTGGTTTGCTTCTAGTTTGGCTTCCATTGTTACTTCCTTTTTTGCTTCTAAAAATGTTTTTTTTTTGCTTCCACTTATTAATTTAATATGTTTTATTTCAATTTAATTAGTTAAATATATAGTGCCTCTTATATAACTCATATGATTATAGAGTAAGTAATTTAGTTATTTAATTCATATGATTAAATAACAAGATAATTTTTATTTTTTGGGTCGGTAACACAAAATTTTTGTATTGCTTGTAAAGATAAAAAAGTACATCTATTGTTCAGTGTCATTACCAACCAAAAGAGCTTAACACTTCTCTTATTTGTTCAATTACATTCTGGAGGTACCAAGCGTTAATTTTACCTTTCATCATCACCTAAAATATTATTGTAACATGATCATCATCTATAATTAAAACAAGTCAGTCAAATATCTATAATTTAATTGAATTTGACAACATCCATCCTAAGCAGTAAATTAAAATCATCATACGTAATAAATATCCATCCAAAAATCATCGACCACTTTTAATATATATAAATTGACAAGTCAATACTGATAAGATCATCATCATATATAACTAAAACAAGTGAAATTCAAATATGCCAGTACATCAAAAATATGTCAAAATGATACATGTCCAACAGTCGACATAAGTGAAAATGATACATGTAAAAATGATATAAATAAAATTGATAAATTATGTGACTCAAACTAATACAATTCAAGATGATACATGTCCAAATGATATAGTGAAAATGATACATCTCAATATGATACAACTCAATAATATATTACTGTAGGTCTTGAAAATGATATATATGATACAAACCATAAAAAGAGTCATCATAACGATATATAAGAAATGATCCATGATGCAGTCTATATGATCATGAATGTCACTGGTTACTAGTCTCATCATCATCATCACCATCGCAGTCATCATCATCATCATCATCATTGTCATCACCCTCGGTGTCTTCCATATCTGCATCATCAACATCCTCTGCCATGTGATATGTACCGGTAGAACCAATATTTTGTGGATCTATATCATGTTGAGGATCATCGTGATCTTCTAGAAGACCTGTGCTCTACAGAAAAAAGCATTTAGAATGAAAAGTTATTATTTATTTCATGCAATAATTTATTTTTCTATTATATATCTAATATTACAACATATGAGATGAAACCATAATCATATTACATCATATCAAAGTGCACATACCATAATAAAATTTCAGAAAATTTATAGCTAATACTGGTGAGTCAAGAGAAACTTTAGCTTTCAAAAACAAAGCCAATTAGGCTAGCAAACTTGTGGATTTGACTAGAATTTGGTGGAAGAGGAAGAAAGATGACTGAAACTTTGGAGGCCCACCATACTACATTTTGGTATTCAACCATGAGAGCAAAAGAGAGAGTTGATATCATGTATCAAAACATTAAGCATGCATTCTTCCAGGTAGCGGAGAAGGAGATGATTACGTTGCTTCATTTTCATTTGCATAACCATATCATGGCATGGGAACCAAGAATACCAACGATGTCTAGTTTTATGTAGAGGTAATGGATGTGGTCCAAAATTTAGGAGGGGCAAGAAGGTCAATGCATGATCCTGATGAAATTGAGGAAGAATAGCAAGAGAGGGACAAGAAAAAAAAATCAATATAGAGTTTCAAGGATTTGTCAAGCAAATAAGAGAGCTATGGGAGTAGCCTCATCTAAAATATTTTGAACTAGATTTTGATATACCATTTAGAGAGCTTTGTTTTCATGGAGTTCCTTTCAAAGCCTCTACTTTATTGTTCCTACAGTAAACTATTTGGTAGATTTGGTAGAATTACCTTTCTTAGTAATCACTATTAGTGAGATTGAGATTGTTAACCTTGAGAGAGTAGGACTTGGGCAAAAGACATTTGATATGGGTGTTTTTTTCAAAGACTTCAAGCTCATGATGTAATCCGCATGTATGCTATTCCTCAATCTTCACTTGATGGCATCAAGGAATGGCTAAACTCCATGGATGTAAAGTACATTATGAAATTAGAATGAACTTGAACTGGTGGCCAATTTTGAAGACTATTACTAATGATCCAAATAAATTTATTGAAGATGTTGGCTGGGAATTTTTGAATATGGAAGCTAGTGATTCTGATTCTGATAATTTAGAAGAGTTAGATCGGATACGAACCCTCTGATGTAGAAGAGGAATAAAAATCAGATTTTATGTAGCCACCATCAAGAGTGTTACAAGCCAATTAACAAGATGGAGGGAATTCTTATATAAGGATCATTTTCAATGTTGCAGGTACCAGCTTTAATGCTAACTATAACGGCAACATTGAAATTCCCTAGCAGTATTTATGTTAAGGAAATTTCCTTTAGATGCAAGGATTCAAAGCACATCAACCATGTGGTACAAATTATTAAATCCCAAAGATGACATGTAGCAATGAAAGAGTCTAAAAAAGGTAGAGAGAGTTACATTGGTGACTTAGGAGAAATTTCAGCTTTCAAAAATAAAGGAAATTAGGCTAGCAAATGTGTGGATCATGCCAGCATTTGGTGGAAGAGGAAGGAAGATGACTGGAACTCTTGAGGCCCACCATACTGGATTTTGGTATTCAACCATGAGAGCATAAGAGAGATCTGATATCATGTATCAAAATATTAAGCATGCATTCTTCCAGCTAGGGGAGAAGGAGATGATTACTTTGCTTCATTTTCATTTTCATAACCATATTGTGGTGTGGGAACCAAGAAGATCAAGGATGTCCAGTTTTATGTGGAGGTAATGGATGTGGTCCAAAACTTAGGAGGGGCAAGAAGGTCAATGTATGATCCTGATGAAATTGAGGAAGAACAACAAGAGAGGGATAGGAAAAATAAAATCAATGTAGAGTTTCAAGGAATTTTCAAGCGAGTAAGAGAGTTATGGGAGCAGCCTCATCTAAAATATTTTGAACTAGAGTTTGATATATCATTTAGAGAGAATGTTTTTCATGGAAGAGGAAGAAACATGATTACTTTGCTTCATTTTCATTTGCATAACCATACCATGGTGTGAGAACCAAGAAGACCAAGGATGTCTAGTTTTATGTTGAGGTAATGGATGTGGTCCAAACTTTAGGAGGGGCAAGAAGGTCAATGTATGATCCTAATGAAATTGGGGAAGAACAACAAGAGAGGGACAGGAAAAATAAAATCAATGTAGAGTTTCAAGGATTTTTCAAGCGAGTAAGAGAGTTATGGGAGTATCCTTATCTAAAATATTTTGAACTAGAGTTTGACATAGCATTTAGAGAGCTTGGTTTTCATGGAAGAGGAATAAAGATGATTACTTTGCTTCATTTTCATTTGCATAACCATACCATGGCATGGGAACCAAGAATACCAAGGATGTCCATTTTTGTGTTGAGGTGATGGATGTAGTCAAAAATTTAGGAGGGGCAAGAAGGTCAATGTATGATCCTAATGAAATTGAGGAAGAAAAACAAGAGAGGGACAGGAAAAACAAAATTAATGTAGAGTTTCAAGGATTTTTCAAGCGAGTAAGAGAGCTATGGGAGCAGCCTCATCTAAAAGATTTTGAACTAGAGTTTGATGTACCATTTAGAGAGCTTGGTTTTCATGGAGTTCCTTTTGAAGCCTTTGCTTTTATTGTTCCTACGGTAAAGTGTTTGGCAGAGTTGGTGGAATTAGCTTTCTTAGTAATCACTATTAGTGAGATTGAGATTGTTAATCAATTAGGTGCTAATTTCTTGTAGCAATGAAAGAGTCTGAAAAGGCAGAGAGAGATACACTAGTGACTCAGGAGAAACTTCAGCTTACAAAAAAAAAGGCAATTAGATTGACAAATGTGTGGATCAGGCTAGCATTTGGTGGAAGAGGAAGAAAGATGACTAGAACTCTAAAGGATTGCCATAATGAATTTTGGTATTCAACCATGAGAGTAGAAGAGAGAGCTGATATTATGTATCAAAACATTAAGAATAAATTATTCCAATCAGTGGAGAATGAGATGATTACTTTGATTTATTTCCATTTTCATAACTATATCATGGCATGGGAACCAAGAAGACCAAGGATGTCTAGTTTTATGTGGAGGTAATGGATATGGTCCAAACTTTAGGAGGGGCAAAAAGGTCAATGCATGATCCTGATGAAATTGAGGAAGAATAGCAAGAGAGGGATAGTAAAAATAATATCAATGCAGAGTTTCAAGGATTTGTCAAGCTAGTAAGAGAGTTATGGGAGCAGCCTCATTTAAAATATTTTGAACTAGATTTTGATATAACATTTAGAGATCTTGATTTTCATGAAGTTCCTTTCAAAGCCTCTTCTTTTATTCTTCCTATGGTAATCTGTTTGGTAGAGTTGGTGGAATTACCTTTCTTAGTAATCGCTATTAGTGAAATTGAGATTGTTACCCTTGAGAGAGTAGGACTTGGGAAAAAGGAATTTGATATGGCTATTGTTTTCAAAGACTTCAAGCAGGATGTACTCTGTATGTATGCCATTCCTCAATCTTTGCTTGATGGCATCAAGGAATGGCTGAACTCCATGGATATAAAGTATTATGAAAGAAGAATGAACCTGGACTAGCAGCCAATTTTGAAGACTATTACTGATGATCCAGATAAATTTATTGAAGATGTTGGTTGGGAATTTTTGAATATGGAAGCTAGTGGTTTTGATTATGATAATTTCGAAGAGTCGGATCAAGGATATGAACCCTCTAATGTAGAAGAGGAATCAGATGAGGATGAGGAAGGTTCAAAGATGAATCTCTTGTGTCAGAGGAGGACGAAGAAGAAGAAGAATATTCTAAAGAGGAGGAAGGTAAAACATGGGATGAATTAGAAGCTGAAGCTAGAAATATAGATAAGGAAAAAGGAGACGAATCTAACAGTGAAGAGGAAAGGCAGCAATGAAAGGTAAAAGCTACAGGGAAGTCTTAGGCACCTGATATTAAATATTCAAGAGGAATTCCCACCAAGAGGCATAAAGTTAGATGAATTGAGTTCATCAACATCCTTCTACTATTTATTCATGCACATAAATGATCATCTTGTATTCATAAGATTTGAGCTCTATTTACTCATCCTATGCGTCAATAAACAACTCAACACAAGAGATGCAAATTGACATATTAACACAACAATATCCATCTAAGTTATTGAAACTCAACTATTGATACCTCATTCTCCATCCAGATTACAAAATCGTTCCACTTTTTGTTTTCTAACATATTCTTTTCAAATTGCTTTGGATGGCGGCCATATTTTTCCTCCTATCAAAACATGACACATGGACTAGTTAAACTAATTAATATGCAATCATTTACTTTTTCCAAGGAAAAAAAAATATCATTTAACATATTAAATATACTTACAAATGTACAGATCAAGGCCTATAAACCTTTCTAGCCACTACGATGCATGTCATGAAGTTTCTCAAGCCTAGCCTTGGAGGCCTTGTCCTGAAATATATATTAATTCAATTTAACTATGCACAAAAATAGTTTAAATATAGTTTAATAAATTTGATATAATATTTTGAGAAAATTAAAATACCTGCATACTCTCCTCACCGAACTTCGTCCATGCATTGGACTTCTTATATGCTCTTACAAGCTCTTTTCATACTTTCACACTTACATCTATTGGTATTTTTTTTTGCCTTAGCTCAAGAGGGATTTTTTTATACTTCTTTGTTTGGTTGTGTAAGTGTGAATAAGTAACAAGGTAAATACACTTCTTAATGAAACATTAATATATCAATATTTTATAGTAATTAACTAATAAAAAGAGTAGAAACTTGAAAGCATCTCATTGTCTCCTATCTCCAAAAATTTATTAAATCACAGAGGGCTCTTAGATTTGGTAAGCACTTGTGACTGTTAAAATGTCAATCTAGAGAATGGAATGATGCTAAATGAAATAATGTGATGATTGATAATATCTAAATGATAAAGTGAAGGTAATTTAATCTATGCTAACATGAAACTATGATGAAAGCTACAGAATGTAGCCATGACATGAAATCTACTACTATTGCTAAAATTCTCGATGCTTGATGCTTGATTGATTAATGCTTGATGCTTTCCTATAGAGTAAGTTTGCACAAAGATGGGATCCATTTCTTGTTGAGAAAGGTTGTATTTATAGATTTACCGGCAACAATTTGTGAAGGGGCAGCACAACAGAGGCCTGGATTCAATCTGGAGAATTGAATGGTGAGAGATGAAGACGCTGGAGCTAATAATGGGAATGGTTCCTCCCCATGAAAACATTAGGCCAGATGATAGGAAGAATTGATGGAAGAGTATGAAGGAGTTTCCTGCAAATTTGTTTCCAATTTGTCTCCAAATTTTCTCGTAAAGATTGAGTCAATTAATTTAGACATAAATTAGACATATAATATCTAATTTGATTTGTGCAACTTTTGAGTGAAAATAGGAAATAGCTGTAGAATGCATTTCCATTGAATATTTAGATTTATTCAATTTAGGCAAGAAGATATTTAATTTAATAAAACAAACTATAGAAGTCTATTTATTAATTAAATAAATATGGAGGAAGTGTGATATTTAAATAAAACAAAGTCGAAAACTTGTTTATTTAATTTAGATGATGATGTGATTAAGATTAATAGAAGAATTTAATAATGATAATTAAATAAATTTGTTTATTTAATTAAGAAGAAATAATGTAATAAAGATAGAAGAAATAAAAGGTGAACTATATAAATAAATATTTCTATTTATTTAATAGTAGAAGAATAAAAGGTTAATTAATCAAATAATTTGCATTTAATTAATTAGATTGTCTAGACCATTTTTAGGTGTGTACATTTTGCCCCTCTTTGAAGTGATGTGTTTACACATTGCTTCAAAGAAAATTTTGCTGCTGTTGCTAGTATTGACGAAAAATTCAGTATGCCCCAGACATTGATTTTTAGGTGATGATGAATATATGCCCCTTTGGGAGATAAATCGATGATTTTTTATTTTTTTGGATTTTTCAGAATTTTTAAAATTTTCATGATTTTATGATGATTTTATGATGATTCGATGATGATTTGATGATATAATAATTTATCTCCCGATATTTGATGTAGAAATTTTGTCCCTGTGATGAATTAATTTCAATAAACTCCTTGATTTCGATGTTCTTTGATCACGTCAGCCTTTGATTTGATATGTTTGATGATGCTAATAGATTTAGATGATCATTGATCTCATGATAGGTGAGATTCAATGATTGATTGATGATAATTGACCTCATGATAGATGAGGATCAAATATAGTTTGATCGATTGATTGACCTCATGATAGGCGAGGTTGAATGATAGATTGATTGATTAACCTCATGATAGGCGAGGTTGACTGATTGATTGATTGATTAACCTCGTGATAGGAAAGGTTGACTGATTCATTGATTGATTAACCTCATGATAGGTGAGGTTGACTGATAGATTGATGCTCATGAGATTTGATCAAAGTCTCACCAAAGTTGATTAGATGGATAGGCTAATTGATTTTGATTGATTGAAGAGATTACTGATTTGTGATATTTTGTGATGATAGAGCACATGGGATTTTAGAGTTCTTCCCAAAGATGTGGAACACGATTCCGTATCTAGTGTAGGTCGATATAGATATCATCAGTCGATGTGGTTTATCAACTTTGATTGATATGCCCCAGTATAGGATTGATTAATGTACTGAAATTTGATGATGTACACTTATTCAATCAGAGATTTTATGATTGATCCATCATGTTATTGATTCATCAGCCTTTGGAATAAATTATTCTGCAAATGCAAAACTAACATAAATGCAATCTAATTTAACCATGCAAAACTACATGCAAACATTGACATCTTAACAGTCCTTTTATATGTGCTTTTTATCATCATTGAGCTTTAAAAATGTTGAAAGTGGGTACAAGCATCAATGGTATAATTTAGACCATGATGACCTGAGTACCACTTCCATGATTTTTGATATTTCAAGAAAACACAAGCATCTAGGTATAATTAAACTGAGATGACTTGAGCATTTCTTGCATAAATAGATAAGAATTAATAATCTTCCTACGTGAAATGGAATGTCATCCATGATAATTTGTAGAGCACTTCCTATGACAATTCACACAGTATTATGATTAATTCATAGACAACAAACAAAGAAAATACCATTCTCCTTCCTTGCTTCTCTAGTTCAGTACATCATCAATTTTCTCCAAAGAAATGATAACAATGACCAAAATACAACATGTCCAACCTTTACTTAAAGTATTTCAACCATTATTTTAGATTAGATCATCCATCCTAATTTTATTTTATGATGTTTTTTATTTTTTTGTGATTTTCTAATATTTTGGATCAAACCTAACCTAAAGACCTATCCTAGGGGCCTCGGGGGTTGATCAAATATTAGCCTTGCCTATGTTATACACGTAGAGACCACGTAGTTTGACTGGTATAGACTCATGTTTGTGACTTTTTGAGACTGACTTTTTGACTTGCTTCTAGATTTTCTATTGTGATATGGATGTCCATATGTGTTTTTGATGGTGATTGATGTTCTATACAGGGTTGTGTTTCGATCATTGTTTTTGTTGTGTTTTTCTAAGCTCGTTTGTCTATTCAAATTTTTATTGCCCCTAGTGAGATCAATATTTTTCCCCCAAGCTAGGGTGAGACATGACCATATTGCAATGATATGTACTTGAGATTTTATTGCACCTTTTTTAGATTTTATGATTTTTTGTATTTTTCAGGATATTTTAAGATGAAATGAGATGATATGCCCGATTGAAGGAACAAGATGCCGCAAAATAAGGGTAATGCAACCATAGATAAATGATAGATCAAAATGAAAGATTCATTGCAAAACATGTCACACTAGCAACATATCTCTTGTCAAAAGATGATAATGGTTGATTGATTAAGATGTGAGGAATGATTGATTCCATAAGACATGATGATAAGTACGTAGGATCACTAATTTCTTCTAAGTACGATAAGACTGATGATTTTTGATGTTTCATTGACAAAAGATATGAGGATTGGATAATGTTTTGTAGCTAGGCTTAAATATGATTTGCATGATAAGATTCAAGGTTGCAAAGGGACATGGTGACATGGATTTTGATAAGCAAGGAGATATGGAATTGAAGAAAGAAAGGATAAAACTAATGAATGGGATGATCAAGATCAACTAGATAAGATAAAGACACAACACCCAAGTATTTTTCCCCTATTCATTATCAAGACCAAGGAAAGGAAGAAAGGATGTATTTATTAAGAATGATGGAATATCGATAAGATGAAAGACATGGTATTGAAGATATGGATAAAGCGTATAGGATAAGATATATGATGTTCAAGAAGAACCTTAACCTTGTCAAGATCAAAGATGGAAATGTAAGGAATGAGCATAGAAAGGATAATGACCATGAATGATAAGATGGATGAAACTTGTCCCTAAGTGTAGAGTGTAAGAGGAATATGGAAGATAGGATATGGATGATAGGGAAATGGAGGAAGGACTTAGGCATAAATTTTCACAACCAAATATCCCTCTAATAAACCATGGCAAATGGGAATTAAACTCCTAAATGTTGGAAAATTAATGATATGATTGAAGAATCTAAGAACTTATGCAAAGGTTTGGATTAAAGGAGAATGATGGGGGATGAATTTTGGATAATGGATAGGAGGTTGGAAGCGTTGTTGATGGATAGATGGAAAGGATTGCAAGATCAACATTGCCACACACCTTGAAGGGTGTGTTGGTGTTTTTTCCAGCTAGGCTTTGAAACTCTCTAAGAGGTAGGCAGCCTCTATATTCAAGAACCACAAAGGCTAGTGGCCAACTGACAAGATTCAATCAAATATTGACATCTCCTACACTTCTGGCTTTGCAGGACCAAGGTGGGTAAACCTATACAATGCCCAAAACTTAAATGCAACTATATACTGACATTTCTTTTTATAGCAAATAATTTCCAATGAAAATACACCAATGGAAGCATTGAAAACCTCAAATCTAGCTAAATTCTCAGTAAATCAATACTCACTCAACAATTCTAGGCCATGGAATCAAACACATAAGATGAATTCATCAGCAAATGGCATTCAACCAGTGGATTTAAAATTGTTAATGCTTTGCATCAACTGTTAGTGTCTTACACCAACAATCCCACTCCTATTATCAATCAAATACTCCTTATCAAATCCAACCTACACACTTGAAATCACTATTATCTTCTCAAAGTATTTAACCATTTCTTTGAAATAGACCCATAAACAAATAACACAATCTCATGAAATTTGAGATGACAAACTCAAAATACTTGGTATTATTGAATTCGTATGATTTAACTATACAAGCATGGAGATAATTTGAAGATATTCATGAATGTGCAAACACATTTCATGATTTATTTGCACAAACTGGTTGTATTTGCTCATAAAATCAGAAATTACAGCTTAGAGACTCAAAAACAACTCAGACTTAGCAAACCTCTATCTACCTAGTCCCATACAAAATTTAAGAACCTTCTCAGAACCCTTTACAATGAGACAAGAAGAGAAAATATAGAAGGAAGAAGAAACATAAGAAGCCCTAAAATGCATCCACAGTTGACAACTAGCAGCTTCATCCTTCATTAACCTGCAAAAGAAAAAGCCTCCCTCTTCTCTCTTCAGCAGCAAACTTTGCCTCCAATTTTTTCCTTTTCTTTGCAACAAAAGATTCACTTCACCGTGAAAAATATTCATTCTACAGTTACCTAGCAAGTGAAAAGATTCCTTTCTTCTCTCGTGAAAGCCCTTTTCCTCTATTTCTGCCCTTATTTGTTGTGGTTGCATTTCATTTTATTCGCTTTCCAGTAAATAAAATGTTTTACATTGTGAACCTTCTATTCATTGTATAAAATATTCCCAACACATTAATACCTTCCTATAAAATGAATAAATTCACTTTATACAATACCCACAATAAATATTTAATTCACTCTCCATATGAAAATAAAGATTCACCCATGCCCTCCATTTTAATGAGCCTAGCACAAATTACTCCACTTTAGCAAATAAAACTCTCCAACTTTATAAAGGGACCCTTGGTAATATTTAAAAGCTCACCTAGGTGCATAAAATCTCCACCTTCATATTTAAATGGCACCTCATTTCCTTTCCCGTGCTTTAGACTTTTGCAAATACATTTAAATCTTTTCCATTAAAAAAGAAAACCCTTAAATCATATTATTGGGAATATTACTTTACCCCACTCACTATTTAAAGATTGTCTTTAAATAATAAAAGCACTTAATTTCTCAAATGAATACCGAATTCATTTTCCATTCAAAATGTTTTCCTTAGGATGTGGAGTCATTTAATTTCTTTATTTGGAAACTTTAAATATTCCCAGCATCCCCCTTTAATCTTTGTTTCACATCTCCAATTTAGAAGCATTGCCATTCAAATTATTCGACCCGCCATAAGTTCCTTTATTTAACTTTGCATCTTGGAAATATTTTAATTTGTTAAATGTCTTGCTTTAGTAAAAAGAAAATGAGAGCATTTAAAAAATCAAATCATCAATCCCCTTAAAATTTTTACCAGTTTCATGAAAACTGATGTTGGGCCCACATCCATGTGGCCCGATTTCGCACACCTCGCAGCCAAGATGATGATGTCACCTTTATCACGTGAGCTCCGTGATTGGAGGTAGGGATTTGACGTGCTCCCCACTCATCCCTTTATCATTGATCTTTATCCACTCTGCTTTGTGCCCTAACTCATATTTGCTTGTGTTCATGGTGGCATCACAAAGTTTATGCACGTAGTGTAGAACTCTGCCTCTCTCATCGCCTAGATTGGAAGGTCATTGCTGCTCTCATTGCAATGGTGCCCCGATCAGATTTCTTCAAGAAATTTTGAGGCATTTTAGTGTCATCTTAAACTATTCCTTGCACAAACAATGCAATATGCTCAATTTTATGCACATCGATCATTGATACAATGGCACATTCAACCACATACTTTGTATTTAACATGTTGAAGATGAAGACTTCAACATTCCTACAATATATAATTAGAGGGTTCCAAACAATACTTATCCCTTATAGCACTACATGCACTATTAATTTATTTCTCTTTGCTTTGTGGAAATGTGTTGCTTTCCCTTTCTACATTTCCCTTGTGATTATCATAGGAATTTTCTCTGCTTTAACAAGGGGTTGATGCGCTATAGGTTGTATCTTGAGGAGATTTAATTTGTAAAATAGAACCCAACACTCTACCATCATTCGAATCTCTTGAAGTTTGGGAAAGGTTAATACAAAATCAACACCTAATTTTATTACCTTCAAGTCCCTTGCATAAACTGCCCCCATTATACCATCATGCAATAAATTCAAATTTGATGGCAATATTAAATAGTGACATTATCCCATAGTGACTCAAGTGAGACACCATCTTTCTTCACAATTGTGTTTCATGATAATACTATTCTGAGAGTCAATCATTCAAATAGGTTACATGCCTTGTGTGTGTTTCTACAATTCACTTGCATATGTTGCCTTTGTCGCAAGAAGACACTGAACAAGCATTTTACCATCTCCCTGAGGCATTTCAATAATTACAATTTTATCACTGTGCAAAGCACGCCAGGTCCCCATGTGGATCCGGCTAAAAAAATTCTGTTTTCAAACAACTTTTAGCCTCAATATACTTGAAACAACTTTTGAATGTTTCTGGAGTGAAAACACAAACTAGGTTTTCATTAAAACTTGCTTTTAGGCACATTTGGAAAATGGTGAAAAACTATCCAAGTTGGCTTTGGAATCATCCTGGGAAACTAGTCAAACAACTTCCTAGAGCCATGAAAACTTGTAGGCACGTAGTCATTTGACCCAAGAATGAAGTGCATTAGACGGCTCGAAAAAATGATTCACGAGGTGAAAGATACTAACTATCAAAGTTGCTCAGTTGAACTTTTTTGAAACAACAGCCTGTCCAAAACCAATTAAAACTCACCCAATTGTTATTTTCAAAAAATTGCAAAGCAACTCGTGGGAGGTTGCTACTGGACACAATAGATCACTTAGGTACAGTGAACATGTGTGCAAGAGGGATTAGCTTGAATCATCACTGATCAAAAGATATTAGGTGCCAAAGTTGACCTTCCTAAAAGATTTCTAAAAATGCAAGTGCAAAACTGAAGAAATTGCATTTGGTTTTGATCTGTTAAAAATAACAAATCAACTCATGAAAATTTGAAACCTAACATACAAACTCATTTAGGTATGGATAATATAGAGAAATAATCATTTTTACTTAACAGTTAACCAGTTGCAAAATATAAGCTCAAACGAGAGGCCACTTTGCAAAACTGAAAGTTTGCAAAAAGCAAAACAATGCCAAAACCCTCCAGCTTCACTTTTCAAAAAATTTTCCAAACCCACCGTGGGAAGCTAAAAACTGACATGCATGTTGACGTATGTCAATTGAATATGTCTGCAAATGGGTTTTGAACAAAAAATATTATTCTTCAAATTACAAGCCTGTAAAGTGGGTCACTTAGGCTGATTCATCAGGTGCACTTCTGAAAGTGCAGAGGCAAAAAATTTGAAATGGGCATCTCAAATTTGCAAAATTT